>OX456524.1:140057347-140304847 GCA_949748255.1 Eustalomyia histrio | reverse complement strand
ACATAATCGGCCTACTGCCCATTTTGAGACCCAGCATTTATTATTGGATAATATTCGACTGAATAGACCACGCCCAGCACGCTGTAAAGAAAATATAGCGGCCATAGCTGAGAGTGTACACGAAGACCGTGAAGAGTCGATTCGGCGCCATCGTGCCATGATAACCGAATATTTGATGCCTGAAATTGAAGCTCGTGATCTCGGCGACATTTGTTTTCAACAAGACGGCGCCACTTCCCACACATCGCATCAATCAATGGATTTATTGAGAGAACACTTCGGTGAGCACATAATTTCACGTTTTGGGCCGATCGATTGGCCACCAAGATCGTGTGATATCACAGCGTTAGACTTTTTCCAGCGGGGATATGTAAAGTCTAAAGTTTATGCGGACAAACCTTGGAGGAAAGCATCACGAGTGTCATTCGCTAGTTACCAGTCGAATTGCTCGAACGAGTCATCGAAAATTTGACTCAACGGATGGACCATCTGCGACATAGCAACGGCCAACATTTGATAGACATAATCTTCAAAATATAAATGCCAAAGAATGTTCTTTCAAATAATAATAAACATTCCCCATTAAATTTGAATTTTCTGGAAGCTCGAAATGGATCACCCATTATTTTGTCGGAAAAAAAATTTAATTTAAAAGGAAATTTTGTCGGACGACATAATTTTTTTGTTTAATTTATTTAATTAAACAAGCGATGGGACTGGAGAAAAGATGTGTTATACAACATAATTTTAACTAATTTTAGATACCTAATAATCTAACATAAAAATTTAATTTAATTTTAAAAAACTTTGTTAAAATGTAATTGTCCGAGAAATTGTATGTTGTAACTTTAACAATGGACAATTTTTAGTCTGAGCGCCATGGACTTGGTTCAGTGCTTTTCTAACCCACCCCAATTCAAACTAAACTTATTTTAGAAGGATTTTCTACATGTTGAGATCTACAAAAAAAAATTCTTTATTTAATTAAGCCGTCCAACAAATTTTGTATGAAAAACTAAGACGACAGTGAAATTTTATCAAAGGATATTTATCATATAATAACTTAAATTTCAGAAAAAGAATATTTAAGAGAGTTTTAAATATAAATCATCCGACAAATTTTGTCTGAAAACTTTATTTATTCAACAAGTTTTTCTTTAAAAAAAGAGAGAGATAAATTTGTGTAACCAAAAATTATATCTACAATACACATTTTAAAGGCAAGAATTTTGAAAAAAAAAATTTAGTCGCCCCATAAATTTTGTATGGAAAACAAAATTGTCAAGTAAATAAGTTTATCTTTAAAAAACAAAGTAAGTAAATAAATTGTAGCTCGAAAATTCTGTCTACGGCACACATTTTATAGAAGACAAAAAAATTAAATAAAAATTTGCCAAAATTAAGTCAACCGACAAATCTTGTATGGAAAACTTTTAAGTTTTCGTGTATACTTTTTGAACTAGTTTAAGATATCAAATTTAATGTAAAATAAATATTTTTCTTACTTTAACAAACTTTAATTAATTTTGTGTTAAATTTATTTGTCTGACAATTTTTGTATGATATCTAAAATTACAATTTTTATAAAATTCAGTGGTCTGATAAATTAAGTTAGCCAACAATTATTTTCTATTAAACAAAGTCTTTTACAACATATCCTCAATTTATTATCTAAAGACAGACAATTTTTTTTTTAACATCAGTCGTCCGACAAAATTTTTTATGAAATTTTTTTTCTTTGATAAGTTTTTCCTTTTAAGAAACTGTTACTTTTTGTGTACACATTTATGGACAAGATAAGCTTTTACATTTTTTTTCAATTATTTAATCTTCCGTTAAATTTTGTATGAAAACTTAAGTCGTGTGTTTTTAAATGATAAAAGCCATTTTAAGCTTTAAATAATTTAAGAAATTTTAATCAATTTTGAATACAATTACATTTTCCGACAAATTTTGTGTGGTAACTTAAGTTGTGCTAAATATAAATTTTATTTTTTTTTTATAAATTAACTTTTCTAATTTTTATCTAAAAAAAATATCATATTCAGTAGAAAATTTAAAAAAAAAAAACAAATTTTTTATGAAAAGTTTCAATAGCTGAATAATTTGTAATTTAAAGAGAGGCTAGTAACACAAAACTATATTTAAAATTTGATTAACCGACAAATTTTGTATGAAAATTTTAGTTGTTTGATAAAATTAACCTATAAAAATTTTAAATTTGTGCCTCTAAAGATATTAAAAAGAAATTAAATTAAAGGAATTAAAAATATTTATATATAAAATTTTGTAATTCGACAAATTTTGTATGAAAAATAATTTAATGGTTTTATCCAACAAAATTTTGTTATTTATTATTTAAGTATGATAAATTTTTATAGATATTAATAAATTTAAAATTAATAAAGTTTAAATATAAATAAAAAATCCAACAAAATTTTTGTAAAATTTTTCCGACAATTTTGTATGAACAATTTAATTCTTCGTTTTTTGACAATTTTTTTTATTATTTAATATGTGTCAGTAATAAATTTTTTTTATAGACATTAACAAATTATAATAAAAGTTTAAAAAAAAATATGCTAAATATTTTTCATACAATTTTGTTGTCCGACAATTTTTAAACTATTAAATACTATTTGGCAAATACATTCTATAGGATCCGCCAATAGTAACTATTTTTTTTTTTTTGAAAATGCTATACAAAAACTACTGAATATTTTCTGAAATTTCTTTTTTTATTTGAAAGTACAATCCTTCCGGTTAATAATGTAAAAATTTCATTCAAATGGCTGCCTCGGCTGGCCATGCAGTAGCCTACACGATCGGTCCAATTTTTAAGCACATTATCGATTGTGTGCAGCTGTATTTCACCAATGGCTTCACGAATATTGTCCTTCAAAGCGTCAATTGTCGGCTTAACACTTATCTTTGACGGCACCCCCACAAATAATAGTCCAACGGTGTCAAATCGCAGCTCCGAGATGGCCAAACGACATCAGCTCTGAGGCTGATAATGCGATCTTCAAAAAGAGGGCACAAAACATCGAGTGTAGCTTCGGCTGTGTAGCACGTAGCGCCGTCTTGTTGAAACCAAATTGTTGCCAATATCCCTTCATCAATTTTTGTGAACAAAAATTCATTCAATATGGCCCGATAACGATCGCCATTGACTGTAACGAGGCAGCCATTTGAATGAAATTATTTTCCATTATTAACCGGAAGGGTTGTACTTTCAAATAAAAAAAGAAATTTGAGAAAATATTTAGTGGTTTTTTTATAGCAAAAAAAAAAAAAGTTATTTGGCGGACCCTATATAAACCCAGATTTTTGACACTAAATTACCAATATATTTTTTTTAAAGAAAACTTATTAAAACAAAACTCTGGTCACTGGAAAAATTTTTTATGATCAATTTAAATGATTTTTTAATATTTTACTATAAAAGCAAATAAAAATGTGTGGCCCTGAATTTACAATATTTACAACAGGTATTTAATAGATAGGCTAATTGGTAGCTTGTTAACTATTCAGTGCGGGTGTTGTGGATTCGATTTCCACCAGAGGTTTACATTCCCCAAAAAAGTCTGTAAAGGCAACTGAAAATTTTGCTGCTATTACGAGAAATTATGCTAATTAAAGCACAGCGGTATTTTTTTTAGCAACTTTTTTTTATATTATTTATTTTTTTCGAAAAATATTTTAGTTAAAATTAAAAAAAAATAAAGGTTTAAAAAATAGTAAAAACAAATTTATCATTTTGTTTTAATTTGCTAATTTTTATTTTGAAAAATATTTTTAGTACATTTTTTTAGATTTTAAAGTCAAATTTTAATTGTTTTAGGGCTGATTTTTAGAACTAAAAAAGTTATTAGTGTTTTTTTCCTATTTTTGGACATGATTTCGTTTATCTTTTAATCCCTTTTTTCAGCCTATGTAAACATTTTAATTGTTAGAAATCAAATTTCCTTTAATATCCACTTTTTAAAATACGTAATTTTTTTTTTGCTAATTTAAGCAAATCGGTTTTCAAAAATTTTTAAAATAATTTCACAAGTTAGCAACAGCGTGTGGACCAACCGGACTTGGGAACCTGAAGTTGGGACCCAGTTATGGTTCACAGATGGCCCGAAACAGCTGAATAAGTATACGGGTGCGGGGGTTTTAGGACCCGGTTTCCAGCGCGCCCTTCCCATGGGCAAATATCCCTTCATTTTTCAGGCGGATATCTACGCCATATGTGTGTGTGTTGAGGAATGCCTACGGAGGCGTGTGGTCAGATCTCGTATCTATATTCTCACTCAGTCAGGCGGCACTCAGGGCTCTTATGTCCCAAGAGGTGTCATCTAAACTTATCATGGAATGTATTACGGCACTCAACCGACTCGGTAGGAGCAACTCCCTTACCGTGGGATGGATTCCGGGCCATGAGGGGCATGAGGGCAACGAAAGGGCGGACTGTCTGGCCAACCGAGGTGCCCGCCGGCCCTTCATAGGCCCTGAACCTTTCTGCGGGGTGCCCATGGGCTATATTAAGGAGAGGCTCAGGTTGTGGAGAGAGTCGAGATTTTACGATTATTGGCAAACATCTCGTAGCCAACGACAGGCTAAGAGATTTATATCTATGCCCAGTGGTGGGTCTGGGCGACTACTGGCCCTTGGTCGAAGGGACCTAAGGACCCTGACTGGATACTTTACTGGACATTGCAACCATAGGTACCATAGGCACAAGAAGGGTCAATCGAACACTGAACTGTGCAGGTTTTGCGGGTTGGAATCGGAGACGTCAGAGCATGTCCTCTGCGATTGTTCTGGGCTTTGTGTCAGGAGGATAAAGTTTTTGGGTGACCGTTTCTTGTCGCCTTTCGACATTTGGAACACTTCACACGGCAAGGTTCTTGGCTTTATTAATAGCTTGAGCCTTTAGGGCGATTCTGGGCAGCACAAAATACCTACTGTGGTCGCAGTGCGTAGTGCCATTTGAAATAATAATAATTGCAACAGAAATTTGTAAATATTCTGTAATTTGTAAAACGTAAATAGCAAAAAAATTAACTAAATAAGAATTTTTTTACTAAAAATTAGTACGAAATTAGTAAAGTGGGATTGAAAACCGTTGACAAATGTTTCTACTAACTTTTTTTGACTGAGTGTAGGGTATTAGGATATAATTTGTTAATATAAATAAATAATGAAATACATTAAATTTTGTTGTCCGACAAATTTTGTATGAAAAATAATTTTATAGTTTTAGCCAGAAATTTTTGTTCTCTAATTTTTAGCTTTAACAAATATTTATAATGAAATTCGAACAAATTATTGTGCAATTTTCTCCGACAATTTTGTATGAAAAATTTCGTTCTTTAAAAATTATTTTATAAAAAAAATAATATGCAATAAATTACCCTTTATGTCTTTTAATAATTTTAATTTTTTTTTTTTAATATTTTTCCAGTCCTTTGTCTACCTTATCTAGCAGCTGTATGAACTGACAGTTTACGCTTAATGTACCTCTAGATAAAATACAATATTCTAGATAATATTATGTATTTACTGAAATAACATTTATTGCGAAATATTTTTGCTAAGAGATAAACTATACAGAGGAATTTACTGATAATATATAATTTTTGTTTTTTTTTTTCTGAAGGTGAAAAGAAGTAAGATTTAAAATGCACGTACTTTGCAAAAAGATTGTAAATAAAATTTACTTTATATACTTTAATCAACAATTGTGGTTTTATATTGAAAATTTTGTTATGTAAGAACATTTGTTTTAAATAAAAGTCTTAAAAGAAAATTTTTATCAAAACAATTTATATTGTAAATTAAATTAATATATTTCACTTTAAAAATATTTTTGACAAATTTTCGGCTACAATGCATTTATCCGAAAAAATTATATGAAAAACAGGCTTGTCCGACAAACATTTTGAAGAAATTTTAAAATTTAAACTTTTTGATAATTTTATCTAAAAGTTTATCTAAAACATAAATACAGAAATCTTTATACAACTTTGATATTCATAACCACCCATGTAAAAATCGAAATATATATGAACATACATGATCATACATGGGCATACATGGTCATATACGTCCATACATGATCTCATATATGACCATATATCTTCGGATCCGAAATTTGAGGGTATATGGTGATATATGTGCATATATTATCATATATGCTCATATATTATGCATGTATGCTCGTATATGATCATATACGTCCATGTACCCTCAAATTTTAGATCCGAAGATATATGATCATATATGAGATCATGTATGGTCATATATTGAACAATGTATGGACGTATATGACCATATATGCCCATGTATGATCATATACAGGCCCATGTATGATCATGTATGCTCTTATATATTTTTAGATGGGTAGCAAAAAAATATTAATTTAAAGGTTTAATTAATTAATTTCTTTGAACTTACCTTAAATTTTAATTTTCAAACAATTCACTGTTAAATGTTGTAGCAGCTTTTTTTCTTTTGTGTGTAATTTATAAATTTTTTAAAATTATTTTTTTTTTATTTCAATCCCCTTCTTTTGCAACGTAACACTTGTTTTTATTAGAATTCGTTTAAATTGTATGAAATTTTTTTATTCTTTTTACTTATTATCTTATCTTTTGAATTTTAAACGTAAAGAACGTTGTATCACTGTGTTACTATTAGTAACTATTTTTTTATCATTAAATTTATGAAGGGTTTTTAAATACAGTAAATAATATTTTTTTTTTTTTGTTTTATTTTCTTGATGAAGTTGTAAATTACGCACAATTTAATTCTTGTTGAGAGTGTAAGTAGAAATTTTTACTAAAAATAAAAGAAAAACAAAAAGATTAAAAATAAGTATAATTGTTAAATGTAAAAAATTATTTTTCATAAAAGTATAATTTAGGAATAAAGATATGTATAGAAATTGGCATAGGAAATAGCTGAGCAAATTATTTTATAGTATACAGTAAAACCTGTCAATAACGGAAACTCTCAATATTAGTTTGAGTAAAGTTACCGCCCAATAGCTGATGCCCCCAAATCAGAGTTCCCATTAAAAATTATAATTTGTGGTTTCATATATGGACATATATATACGAGCATATGTCGTTTCATATATGAGCATATGTATATGAATATATGAATATATATGGAATATGTGGAGACATATATGAAATCATACATGCAAGTTTGGTATCATGAATCGAAACTAGAGTTTTCAAAAATGAAATCTGGCGCCCCGGTAGACTAGTTGGTTGCGTGCTAGCTTATCAGTGCGGGGGTCGTGGGTTCGATTCCCACCAGAGGCTCTGGTCTGTTTTCGCTGCAATAAGCCGATATGTTTAATAAAATAAAATAAAATAAAATAAAAATAAATAAATAAATAAATAAATAAATAAATAAATAAATATATATATATATATATATATAAAATAAAATAAATAAATAATGAAATAAATAAATAAATAAATAAATAAATAAATAAATATATATAATTAATAAATAAATATATAAAATAAATAAATAAATAAATAAATAAATAAATAAATAAATATATAAATATATAAAATAAATAAATAAAGAAAATAAATAAATATATAAAATAAACAAATAAATAAATAAATAAATAAATAAATAAATAAATAAATAAATAAATAAATAAAAAAATAAATAAATAAATAAATAAATAAATAAATAAATAAATAAATAAATAAATAAATAAATAAATAAATAAATAAAATCTAAAATGTTGCAAATTTAATTAAAATTTTTATTATTATAAAATTATTATTATTTCAACTCAAATTATATTAATTTTAATAAGGTTCATACTTAATTATGATAAAAAAAATTGATTGAAATATAATTTTCAAAGCTTTCAACCAGAAAAGTTTCGAAAACCTATATTGTTCATTACCGACAGAGTTTTAATCAAATAGATAGGTTTTTATACATAAAAAAAAATTTCAGAATTTTATAAAAAAAAAATTAGAGACTTTAGAAAATTCCTTTAAATCTAAAAGGTTTTTTATGAGTATTAAGCTCAAAATATAACAAAATAGTTATATATTTTATAGATTATCAGATTCGAGATCATCACTTAAATGTTAAATGAATAGTAAACACTACTTTTTTAAATGGAAACAATTGTGAGGATCAGCGCTTGTTCAAAATCATGAGTTGTTTGTGGGCTGGGTGGTTCCTTATGACGATAACCTGGTCGCTCAGGTCGAAAGTGTGCGCCCATGTTCCATTTAAAACATTAGTGTTTACTATTCATTAAACATATAATTGATGATCTCGAATTTATAAAATATATAATTAAAACATAGAGATCGAATAATATATACATACATAATTTACATTAACAAAAATATTTCAAAATCAAGCGATTTTTTAAACAAATGTTTCCAAAATTTTTAGTATCTAAGTAAAGTTTTTTTAGAGTAATTTTTTTTTTTTAAAATTTGGTTTTCTGTAAAAAGAAAATTTTTTGTTTTTAGTTTATATTTTACTCTTTTGGAAATACTTTGAATAAAAATTCACTCATGAAAATAAACCTGTAGAAATATCAGAAAAAGTTAGTAAATAATTAAAAAAAAAAAAACAGAATAAAATAAAATAAAAGCAGCAGTAATTAACAGAATCTCCTTATTAAATATTAGTTAGACCAAAACATATAAAATAAAACTATTAAATCTACAAAATTTTTGTAAATGGTAAATAATAATTTACTCTGCATGAAATATCGCTGAATATTGTATTAAATATAAAAAATGTGAGGTTTTTTTTAATAATATTTAGCAAAATATTTTGCTGACTTTATTTAGGGAAGTTGTCCTTTACAATTAAAATAATTAAAAATAAGTTTTTTTTTTGTTTTTATTTTACTAATTTTTAGCCATCATATTTTGAATTTTTTACGTAAAACACATTTGACTAATTTTTAGTTAAAATAGCACACATTTTTACCCACAAAACAAAGGTTTTTTCGGGCATCCCTTAGAAAAAATTAGCCCCTAAAATTAAAAATATTTTTTTTTATTATCGCTCAGGACCTTCAACTGGTAAGGTTAAAAACGTGCAAGAAAAAAAATTTAACTCAAATAATTATTCGACCCGAATAATCGATTAAAATTAGCCCCTAAAATTAAAAATATTTTTTTTTATTATCGCTCAGGACCTTCAACTGGTAAGGTTAAAAACGTGCAAGAAAAAAAATTTAACTCAAATAATTATTCGACCCGAATAATCGATTAAAATAGGTCGATTAACCGGTTAAATTTTGTATATAAATTTTTGTTATCTTTCTTAAAACTTCCTAATTTTCTTAACTTTGGCAAGAAAATCATAGAAAAACGTCGACTAAATCAAAGCAAATGTTATATAGCAGGGTGCCCAAAAGTTTCTTATGAAAAAGCAAACACCAATACATTTAAAGAATAACTAATTTTGATTCAATATTTTTTATTGTAAAAGCCAATACATACAAAGAAAAAAAATATTTCATATCATACGTTAAACCTATAGCTGTAAAAACCCTATAAACCTATGCTATAGCTAAGTGCTTTTTCAAAAACAAATGAGCACCAAGCGCATAGGGCTTGGCCACCCTTGTTATACAGGCTTTAGAAAATATGATAGACAATTTTTATTTTTGTTTTAAATGTTTAAAAAATAAATTTTAAATAATATAAAATCATATTTTCATGTCCAAAAAATTTAAATACAGCTTTCAACCTTCGTATACATGTATTTCGATCTCATTAGAACACGTGACTAGGTATATTCCTAACAAGCACTATGACGTTACTTATGTTATAAAATAATAATATAAAATTGCTTTAAATTCAAAAACTGTATTTTCTAGTAAACAGTTTCATTTAATATTCTATGAAAAAATTTATAAAAACTTATAAATAACATAACTAATGTTGTTTAGTCAAAAATATTTAAAAATTCGCTAATTTGAATTCTTAATTTTACAAACACAGAAATATCGTTGAGGACTTGTCAGAAATATACGTGCTTTTTTAATTTCTTATAGATAATCTCTTTAACTCTTAACTTAAACCAGGTAGTGAGTCAGGGAACAGTGGCAGTTCTACCAAACTTTGTTTGTGAATTTTGCAAAAACTATTCATAACATATTTTTAAGAATTTGTATTGAATTTTTTTGAAGGCAATTCTTGTTTATTCAGGATTTTTTTTTTATTCTGGAAAATAAAAACCAACTGTATCGACTATCTACACTGCGTTTTTAAGGGTTTACTTCCACTGAACACGATTATAAGGCATGGTTCTTTAAAAACTTTCAGGATTCATTGAATTGTCCCAAACAAACACTTTAGAAACCAACGCAATAGAATTAACTTGATATTTCTGCATGCAGCAGTTCTTTGTGTTCTTATTGATGAAAAAAAATAACGTTTTTTGCATTAAACGATTAATCGCCAATTTTTTCCGAATAATCGAGCCGAATAACCGATTAATAAATTTTTTTAATTTTTCGAATAATGACCGATTAACCGGCAGGTGGAATAATTGGAAACACTCAAGGGAAAGGAATTTTTCTTGCAAATTCTAATATGGACATGATTTTATAATTCGCATTAAAAAAAATGGAATTTCCAAAAAATATACATATATATTAATTTTTTAAATAGTGTAATGTAATTTCACCTGAGACGTTATGTAGCACATCTTTCCAAAAAAAGTATTAAGCGATTCTCTTCCCTTATTAAAATTATGTCGTGCAGTCCCGTTATTAATTTTTAATTTAATATTTTCTTACGATTTAAATAAACAGTGACATCAGTATTATTAAACATAACATTTATAAATACCATAATATTTAATTAAAGTGTTAAAACATTTTGTTTTTTGCCAGAATTTAACAAATAAACTCCTGAAGAAATTGGAAAAAAGCCAAAGAAACGTCGAGTTAAATATGAAATCAATTGTGTTTTAGTTCATTTAAATAGAAAGATTTACCAAATTAGCCCGAAGGGAATCCCTTAATAAAAAAAAAGTATTTTTCAAAAACTCCAAAAAAAAAAAAATAAATAAATAAAAAATCGGCACTTGTGTCAGAATATCAGAATAAACAAGATTTTTTTTTTTTTTTGAAAAATAGCGCAATTTTTTCTGAAAAAATTTCACAACAAAATTATTTTCTTTTAAAAAATACCGGAATTTTAGCAAAAGAAAAATTACGTATACTCAAATCAAGCGTTAAAAAAAAACATTTCAATTGAGTCATCACACGTGCAATAGAAAAGTTCTTTTTTAATTTCAGAGAACGAAATATATATTTTTTTTGTTTTTGAGGGGTACACGTTTGCTTAATATTATGTCAGCCTTCACGATTATTGAGAATTTTTTTAAATATCTACTATTTATTAGCAATTTTTTGAAAATCTTATTACGACCGCTCTATCTGGCTCAACTTTTGAAATCTTTTTGCTTGTTAAAAGAAAAAAGTTTATTTTGTAAATTAAAAAATAAAATGGTATAATTTTCAGCATATTAAAAATTTTATAAATTTTAAAATTCTAAATTCAATCTTTTATTTATTAAGAAAAAAAAAAATAGATAATGCCCAACAAATTTTTCTCGTACAAAAAAAAAAAAAAATCTTGAAGAATATTTAGATACTTTTTTCAAAAAAAATTGTATAAAAATTGTGAAATTTGATTTTTAATTAAAAAAAAAAAACACTATAAGGCCACCGAGGAAAGATAACATTTATCGTTTTTGAATTTAATTAAAAACCCCATCAAAAATAAATGGAAGTTATTCTTACAGAAATCAATATTTCATTTGTTCCAATGTAGCATTTAGTTCTGATTTTCCCATTCTAAAGAAATGCTTTTTCACAACTTCAAAAATGTAATTTTTAATGAAGTTTAGCTGTTTTCAAATCTATGAGGGGTAACTTATTTTTTATTTTTAAAAATAATGAATGTTAAACGTTAACAATAGATATTTTAATATAGATTTGATATTCATAACTATGGTTTAGTACTTAACTTTAGTTATTTTGAAACAAATTATCATGCTAAGGTGATTTGTAATTATTTTTAACTTTAAATTTGGAATAAAGTAATTTCATAAATGATGACCCGTTATACTTTACCCAACAGTCAAACCGAAACTTTATGTGGTGAAACAGTTTAATTCCTTGGTACAAGCTAACGGCTAATGCCCTATTACTGAGGGCCGCCTTAAAATTTAAATTCAAAATTTATTTTGAAACATCAAAATATGAAATTTTTCACTAAACCAAAAGAAAAAAAAGTTCAGATGCAATAAAAATTAATCATAAAAGAAAACTTCCACCCTATAAAAAAATTATTGGTTCCGATACAAATTCGAAATCAAAATCTCTGCTTCTTTTTCTCTTCTTTTTTTTTTTTTTTTTTTTTTTTTTGCTGGGTAGCAATGAACACACCAAAAAAAAGTTTGTAATGGCAAGTGAAAATTTTGCTGTTATTAAGGGAAATTTTTGCTAATCTTAGCAGCACATGCCTGCTGACGTGTAGTACAACGAAAAAATTAGCTGCCGCTACTAAATTTTAGTAAAATTTTTGTAAAGTGGAATTTAAAATCTGTTTCCTAAAATCAGCCAAAAAAAATTTACTAAATATTATTTATATTACAAAATTTTAAATAATTTTCAAGCATACAAAATTTTTTTTATTTTATTTATTTTTTTCAAAAAATATTTTAGAAAAAATTAAAAAAAAATCAAAGGCTTAAAAATTGTAAAAACATAAAGAAATTTATCATTTTGTTTTAATTTGCTAATTTCTATTTTGAAAAATATTATTTGATCTATCTGTTTGAATAAAATATTTTTAATTTTTTATCAGGTTCGAGATCATAATTTAATGTTACTAACGAATATTAAACACTAATTTTTTTTATTAAATGGAAGTAAATTCCATTCCAATTGGACCCGAGCGACCAAGTTATCTTCAGCCTCCTTATGAAAGTTTGCACTCCCTCTAGCGCTGATCCTTACAATTTTTCCCATTTAATAAAAAATTTAGTGTTTACTATTCGTTAGTAACATTAAATTATGATCTCGATCGAGCCAGATAAAAAATTAAAAATATTAAGTAATTTTTTTTTATTTTTAAGGTCAAATTTTAGTTGTTTTTAGGGCTGATTTGTGAACCAAAAAAACTATTTAGTGCTATTTTAAGTGGATGTCCTATTTTTAGCCATGTCCTATTTTTCGACAATTCTAGTTTGTAGGTGTAAGTTTTCATTATTGGAAATCACATTTTCTTCAGTATCCTCTTTTTAAAAATTAGTAATTTTTTTTACTAATTTTAGCACATTGGTTTTTAAAAATTTGTAGAATGATTTCTGAAATTAGCAACAAAAATTGGTAAATATTATGTAAAAATTCTGTAATTTGTAAAATGTAAATAGCAAAAAAATTTGCTATTTAATAATAATTTTTTTACTAAAAATTAGAACACAAATTGTAAAGTGGGATTGAAAACCGTTTACAAATTTTTCTACTAAATTTTTTTTCTGAGTGTATGAAAAAATTATTGGTTCCGATACAAATTCGGAATCAAAATCACTGCTTCTTTTTCTCTTCTATTGATATTTTTTTAATCGCTTTTCTATCTAAATTTTGTCGGATCTTAAAAGTACATGTAAAAACGGGTTAAATGGTCTAGCAGCGCTTTCGACTTCTAAAAAGTAAGCATCATTGCTATGCAAGCTAGCGCATGCAAGCAGTGGCATATTTATAAAAATTTTTTTTTGTTAATTGTAACCAATTTTCAAGTTTATATGATTTTTTTTTAAATAAACAAAAAAATAAAAATATTCTTTTATTTTTTTACTAAATATCTTACATTTTTTTCTTTATCTTCTCGTCTGTGGTTGATGATTTTGTCAATGAAAAAAGGCCACCAAAAAAAATCACCTGTCAATTTTGCACTAATTTATGCACAAATCAATTAACAAGCTAAAAACTGTATTATTGTTGTTGTTGTTGTTTTATATATGCTTGGAACAATGTGCAAAGAGAAATGGTAAAAAAAAACAAAAATGAACAAGTTTAGAGAAACACTACAGTAATATTTACTATTTTTTCACATCACTGTCAAAATAAATATTTTTTTGTTTATATTTTTTATTTTTTATAAAAACCACTTCCACATTTTAAAATTTTTTTATTTGTATTTAAAAAAAAATATATATTTAAATTAATATTTTTTTCTGTTTTTGTATAATTTTGCAAACACTTAACATAGAGAACAGAAGAGGGCAAGATTAGCAACAATATGAATGAAAATATATAATTAAACAAACCCAAAAATTTACTGTATGTGATAAATTTATTAGTTAGACACTAATTGGTAATATTTATTGTACATTAATACAATATTTTTTCTTCTACTTTATCTTTATTATATACTATGTATTTCGAAAAATCGCACAATTAGTCAAGCACTGGCATGTTAAAATTTTAACACTATACATACACGAAAAAAAAAATAAACAAGTAAGAGCGGCTAAATTCGGCTATGCCGAATCTTATATACCCTTCACCATGGTATTCTGAAGGAGATGAATACATCGTTGGAATCTACTACCTCATAGCTCTCCACAAACAAGCGGTATCCCCATTTATTTTTTCTTAAATGTCCAAAAATTTTAATCCAAAATAATATGTCATGTAAAATCTCAAATTTATATTTTTCCATATGTTTCAGCGCTTTTCTTGTCAAATTTGGCATTTTCTAGGCAAAAAAAAGTTGGCGACACTACTATTTATTTTTTATTTATATCATTCACAATAGTTGTGAAACGTATTTAACCTACGTATTTATCTTCACACTCTTATTAAACAAAGGGATTTTACTGGAAAAATTAGAGGTAGTCCTGGTTTTTTGCTAATATCTCAGCCATTTATTAACCGATCTGTCTGATTTTTAATAGCAAACAGAAATGGATCACATGTAACAGAAATAAAAAAGAATCAAGTCCTCATCATGTCTGGGTTCTTCGGAAAACCCATTTCAACACACAGACGGACAGACGGACAGACGGACAGACGGACAGACGGACATCGTTAAATCAACTTCGCTCTTCATATGGACCCAGAATATATATACTTTATAGGGTCTAAGATCAATATTGTAGAAATTACAAACGGAATGACAAACTTATATATACCCTTCCACCTATGGTGAAGGGTATAAAAATAATGCCGAAAAAACTACCACGAAACGCTTAACCGTTCTTAATGGTAACAAGTTAAAATATAAACTGACAAAAGCTGACAAGTACTACAATTTACAGGTCTAAATTTTGTACATTGGCTAAAAATTCAGATCAGTACATAGTGTTTGCTTTTGAAATATTTTGCGCTCCTTAAAACCAAACAATTTGATCAAATTGAGTTAAATAATAAATATAAACAAAAGCTTTTAAAAAGAGCCAAAGAGATTTAAAAATGAAACAAGAGAACAGTGTGATAACACAAAAAACCGGTATTAGAATTTTGCCGGTACTTGAGCAAAAAATAATAAAAAAAAAACAACAAACACAAAACTTTGAAATTACTTAACAGTTTCATTATTTTTTTTTTTTTTATTTATTAATTTCTTTAGTTAATGAAACAACATTATTAAATTCTTTAGTTAATTAAATAATTTTATTTTGATTTTGTTAATCTTTTTTTTTTTTTTAGCAATATTCTCATTATTTATGTATTAAATTTTGCTCAAATTTATTATACCCTACTGCACTTCATGGTCTAGGCATAAAAAGTTTGTACCAGGGATGGGAAATGAGATGTTTAAAAACTAATATTAAAAGTATTTTGTTTGATTGGTGGCGTGGCGTGGCGTACGCAGAATTTTGTTTTGGCAAGGGAACAAACAAAAATTTTTGCTGAAAATTCAAAAATAGTTGAAAACTAAAATGTTTTAATATACACTCACCAAAAAAAGTCTGAAAATTTTGCTGTTGTTACGGGAAATTTTACTAATTTTTTTTTGCTAATTTAAGCAACACATTTCTGGCGCTACTTAATTTAAGTAAACTTTTTGTAAAGTGGAATTTGAAATCAGTTTGCATAAAATTAGCTGAACTACTAAATATTATTAATATCAGTTCAATCAAATTAGTAAAAAAATTAGCAAGCGCTACTAAATTTTAGTAAATTGCTGTAAACCCAATGAATTTTAAAATATAGCAAAATTTTAATTTATAAAAAAAAAAATAACTCAATTTATTTTAGATACACTTGTTACACTTTAAAGCTGCTAAGTTCTATTGAAATTGCCTCACGAGTATACAAATTTATATATATATATATTTTTATCGAGCAACATTTTTTATTTTAATTATTTTTTCAAAAATTTTTTGGACAAATTTAAAAAAAATTCAAAGATTTAAAAAATAGTTAAAACATAAATAAATTTATTATTTTGTTTTAATTTGCTAATATTTGTTTTGGAAAACATTTTTAGTAAATTTTTTTTTTTTTTAGATTTTAAGGTCAAATTTTAATTGTTTTAAATGCTGATTTTTAGAATTAAATAAGTCTTTAGTGCTATTTTAAGTGGATGTCCTATTTTTGGACTTGTGTCGGTTGTGAAAAGTATCTTCACTTCCGACCCCTTTTTTCAGCCTACATAGGCAATTTAAGTTTGTATGTATACGTTCTAAAAAATAGAAATTATTTTTCCTTCAGTATTCATTTTTTTTTTTAATTATTAACTCTGTTTTACAAATTTTAGCAAATCGTTTTTTAAAAAATTGTAAAACGATTTCTAAAAATAGCAACAAAAATTTGTAAATATTCCGTAAAAGTTCTGTATTTTCTAAAATGTAAATAGCAAAAAAATTTACTTAATAATAATTTTTTTTTTTTATCAAAAATTATTACAAAAATCGTAAAGAGGGTTTAGAACACTGTTTATAAATTTTTTAAAATTTTTTTTTTTGTGTAAGACCTAAGCAGCTTTAGCCAAATATACCAAAAAAAAAAAATAGTAAAGTATAGCAGAAGGTTTTTTTTCTTTTTTAACAAAATGACTACACTCAGAAACGGTTTTTATTTCCACTTTACTATTTTTGTACCGACTTTTAGTAAAAAAAAAACTATTATTTAGCAAATGTTTTTGATATTTACATTTTACAAAATGCAGAATTTTTACAGAATATTTACAAATTTTTTTTTGCTAATTTCCTAAATCATTTTACAAATTTTTGAAAACCGATTTGCTATAATTAACAAAAAAATTTACTAATTTTAAAAAAGTGAATTTTGAAGAAAATGTTATTTCTAATTAAAATTTACAGCTACAAACTTAAATTGCCTTTAAATGTTACATAAAATAAAAAAGGGATCGGTAGTAAATATACCGAATTATGTCTAAATATAGACATCCACTAAAAATAGCACTAAAAAAATTTTTTTGTTCCAAAAATCAGCCCTAAAAACAATTAAATATTTACGTTAAAAGTAAAAAAATTTACTAAAATATTTTTCAAAACAGAAACTACCAAATTAAGCCTTTGATTTTTTTTGAAAAAAAAAAAAAATGTTGATGCTCAATAAAAAACAAATAAATTTGAAATTTTGTACTAATATTAATAATGTTTATTAAATTTTTTTTTGCTAATTTTAGCAAACCGATTTTAAATTCCACTTTAGAAAAAGTTTACAAAATTTAGTAGAGGCAGCTAATTTTTTCTACAAATTTCACTGTACTACACGTCAGCAGACATGTGTTGCTTAGATTAGCAAAAAATACCGTTGGGCTCAAAAATTTCCCGTAATAACAGCAAAATTTTCAGTTGCCATTAGAGACTTTTTTTGGTGCGTGTAGTCTTTTTTTCATCATGGTTGAGAAACTATTATCCTTCACAATAGGTTTTTAAACATAGTATTGAATATTAAAAGCTTACTAATTGTAAAAATTTCAAGAGTTTCTTAATCTTGTTTGAGAAACTATCCTTCATCTTAATATATTTTTTAACATACTTCTAAAAAGATTACTATCAGCAAAAATTATAACAGTTTCTCAACTAACTTTGATAAACTATTCTTCTATAAACTATTCTTCTATAAACTATTCTTCTTCACAATATTTTTCAACTTTATATTATAATTTTATTTCAAATCTCATGTTCGTTAATATTTCTTCCCCACATCTCCATTTTGTTTTTATTTAAGTTTAAAAAAAATGCATATTAAACATGCTTGTCATATTTTGCATTTTCTCAACAGCATTGCGAGTATGAATATAAAAGATTTATTGCAAACAATTATTTCAAAACTCTTTGAAGTATTGTTTCAGTATTAAAAATTAAAAAAATATATTTAAAAAATCGATTACAACAAGAGGTATTGTAGTTCTGAGATTTTAAGGCTCCATTAGTCTGGTACTATCATAAAGTATTGTGTCAGCTGTTTATTTACTTACAAACTTATTTGGGTTTAACTAGGAAATCAATTAATCCCGAAATTAGAACCTTCTCTTCCAATTTAATATAAGCTCTGAAATTAGAATAATTGCTGGACTTTTCGTATTACTGAAATTTCGAACATGTAAGAGTACACTTAAAAGAATTTTAAAACTAGAAAGTCTTATTCTTATTTAAATGTGTGTTCCCTTAGTGTTTTGTGTATTCTTGTCTGAATTCAAAAATTTCAGAAATCAGAATTACCCTAGGAGCAAAATGATTCTACTTCGCTAGAGTCTATTGAAAAAAAAAAAGAGAAATATTTTTTTAGTTTATCTTTTGATTTATAGAACAAAAACTTAAAACATTGGATAAATGCAAATTTAAGTTATAATTGGAAATAACCAAAATGTTTTAAATTATTTCCAGCTGCTCAAATAATTTGTTAAAAAATTAATTTTTAACGGCATTAAGCCCATTTTTGCTTAGTAACTTTTAAAAAGTTTTATTGAAAAATTATATTATTTTATCGAATTTTTGGCTAAAGTGTGATCCAAAACATTTAAAGACCAAATATTTTTGCATTGCATAAATTTATTGCAATGATATTAAAATTATAATAAAATATTATTATTAAACTTGGTGTAACTTATCATACAGTCGGCATGCCCGGCATTACTGGTTGATCACGTTGTTTATTATTGAGTGGTTTTTAAGAGTACATAACAGCTTTTTAACACATACTAAAGCTCAAACACATTTTTATGTTCCACTCTAAAGCTTATTAAGTTTATACATTATTAAGTTCAAAGCTTATCAAGTTTTACTTTATTTATTTTTTGTTATTAATAAACTTCAACTTTTAAGAGTACCTACTATATTGTGAACTATATAATTTAAATTTATTTTAAAATGTTCTCTTATTAAATTCATTCAAATCGAAAGTTGAAAATGTTTTTTAATTTAATTTAAAAATTTTAATTTAATTTAAAAATATTTAAATTCAAAATGTATATAAAATTTGACAAGTAAATATAAGAAGTTTAAAAAAAAAAAAAACTATTTACTATTATCAGACTCTTAATTTTTTCTTCGCGTTTTTTATGAATAGGTTTCTTAGACAGTTCGTAAATCTTAGACAGTTCGTAAATCTAAAATACATGCTCTTTGGTTATAGTGTAAATTGAGCTTAATTTCCTTACCCGGTGTCTTGACGAGCTATAGATTTGGGCGCCCATGAACAAATCATCGGCGGAATAACGGAAACAAAGTTTTTCTTTTGTTTGGGATGAAAAGTACGTGATGTCAGACAATTCATCACTTTTTTGTAGGAGTAATTAAATGTTTTTAATTTGTTATACCCTCCACCAAATATGGTGAGGGTATATATCAGTTTGTCATTTCGTTTGTAATATGTCGAAATATAGGTTTAAGACCCCATAAAGTATATATATTCGTGATCCTTATGCAATTTTAAGTCGATTTAGCGATGTCCGTATGTCTGTCTGTCTGTCTGTCTGTCTGTCTGTCTGTCTGTTGAAATGGCGATCACGACGCGAAGACGCAAGCGGGGGTGCCTATTTTTACCCAGATTATTGAACATCCTCCCGAGCAGTTTGGTATTTAAAATGAGCAAAATCGGTTAAGCGGTTCAAAAGTTATGAGTGAAAATGTGAGAGTACCTCAAAATTTTCCATACAAATTTGTACAATTTTTCTGCATTTATTTTTGTTTTCTGTAAGTAAAAATGTTATTAAGTATTCTTCTTGTTCGATTACATTTACTGTCTTACATACTATGAGAATAATATCATTTTAGAGCTATATGTGTGTTACTCTTAATAACTTAACGTTAAAAGCAACAATGTTAAAGTCGCTAACAGAGCAGACCTCTGTAAATAACATTACTAAAACTAAATAACAAAAGTCCGTTACATAAATTGACAAAACATATTACAGTTCATGCAAAATTTAGTATATACGTATATCATCTTCAGCTCCTATGGTGGAGGGTATTCAAAGATTCGGCAAAGCCGAATTTAGCCCTTTTTTCCTTGTTTTTTTTTAACTTTTTTTTGAAAAATAAAAATAGTTTAAACTATTTAAATTTGTTTTTAAAAACTTATTTATTTTATAATGCCACAAGAGAGAAATTCATGAGCGAACAAGAAATCTATTGCCGTGTTAACAATTGGATGACTTGTCAAGACACTGAGAGAAATAAATTTTGTCTTTTTAGGTCCTCAAAAAGCACCTAAATTTTGCTATAAAAAGGTTTTTAGAATCAGGGGATTTATGTAAAGATCGAAAAGCAAGAAGAAGTAATTATCATTGAGTTTGTAGTTTCCTTAAACAAGAGTGAAATCAGAATTGGTTGAAGAGACACTAAACAGAACCTTACGATGCGGTGTACGATTTTTGTTTTTATATGAAGATTTGACATAAAATAAAACTTATTTTATTTTCATTGCGTTTTCTCTTATGCTCTCATTTTTTAAATTTTTTCTCTCACCAACGGTGCCATATGTTTGCATAATTTTGTAAACAAAGACATATGGTCTATTAATCATTGTAAATATTTCAAGAAAAAGAAGAAGCAAATCTGGAGAAAAAAAAATCAAAATTAATTCAAAATGGAGAAAAATGATATTTTCAAAAAAATTATAGAAGTTAAAAAATATAATTTTATTTATAGTTAAAATTCTCCAGATTTACTGGGCGAATCCACCATCTCCTGTTGTTACGACACTCACAATCCTTTTAAGGGATTATATTTGTTGATAAATCGACATTTGTAAATATATTTACAAAAAATAGCAAAAATTTAACAAAAATGTATATATAAATAATTTTGATAATTAATGTCGTTGAATCGTCGCCGTCACCGTAAGGTTCTGTTTAGCATCTTAATTTTATTGATTCATTTCATATTTTGGTGGAGAGAGCAGAGAGTACGTATTTTAGAGAGAACCCACTAAATTTATAAAACACGAGATCAAAAAATAAAGAGTACGGGTATCTACACTGATAATAATCCCATGCATAGAAATACGAAAAATTGTCAAAATAACAAAAACTTTCGTAAAATAAACGAAAATCGGACATGGATAAAACTTTTAATTTGGACCAATATGGTAAAAAAAATCTAAATTTGAATTGTGAATAGAAAAAAAAACAAAGAGTATTGAAATTGTTATTTTATATATTTTTTTTAATTAACAGTAATATAAAATATTTAAAATTTTGCATTTTTATAACCAAAACGAAATTTTTCAATAAAATAATTAAACTTTCTTCATAAAGTTTGATTGAAAAATTTGTTAGTATTAATGGAAAACTTCCTAATTTTTATGAGACCATTTTATAATTAAACTTTTTTTGCGAAATATGTATATATAAAATTTAAATCAATATCATTAGTAAAATTATATAAGTTTAATAGAAACAAAATATTGACAGATTTGTGCAAAAATTTTTTAAACATATTTTTCTTCAAAATCTACCGTTTGACAAAAATCCATTGTTATATTCACAGCAAAACCACACATTACCAAATAATGGGTAAAGTAATGTATAGCCATAGGGGCCGATGGATTACTTTACACCTTACTTCATTTATGAATTTTATAGGCGATGAGCCTCAAAGTAATGTATATACCCATTACCCATTTAGAGGTGATAATGTAAGGGGTTACTTTTATGGTTACGAGAATGGAAAAAGTAATGTGTCTAAAAATATATTTATAAAAAAAAAGCGATTTTTATTAAAAAAATTATTACAAATATTTAATTTAAAATTTTTGTAATTAAAAATAATGTGGCCATGATGGGAATCGAACCAGGGGACTCTGGTTGCCAGCCAAGAACTCTACCTACTGAGCTATCGACGCATATAGTATTTGATTGCTTTAAACTTAAATGAATTAATGCGCTTCTTTTTGTCGCTAGTGTTATCAAAACAAACATACATTACCCTTTTGCTTTCAAAAAAACACAAAGTAATGTGTATAAAAATAAATTTTCAAAAATATTTCAATTATTACTTTACATTTTTAAATCATATATTACGTAATCAATAATGAGTAATTTATTACTTTATGCTTGCAAATAATAAAAAAGGTAACGAGCTATCATTACAAGGTAACGCATGAGAATATCGCACCCATTACCAAAGTTTTGCTGGGTTCGTAAAAGTTATTAAATTTCGCGAGATTAGCAGTAGATTTTGCTTTGCACATTTTCGAAAATTTATTTCTTACAAAGGATTATCAATACAACCTCGATTTATGTTCAAATCTCGGGATTTGAACAAAGCTGCATACATTCAAAAATAAAAAAAGAACTAAAAATTAATCCAAAATTTCTTTTAAAATAATTTAAAAAATATCATCAATTTAACTAAAATTTTATTAAAACTTAAAAAAATTTTCATTAAAATTAATAAAAATTCCTATGTTTGGTTAAAAACGAAATGGGTTAAATACTCAGAAATAGTTTATCTTTTCTTAAGTAATATTTCTTAATTTTAGAAAAAAAAACAAATAAAAATTTATCAATTTTTAAGAAAACCATCTCAGTTTTAAGAAATTTGCATACTTTAATTTAAAAAATTAAGTTTAGTTCAGAACAAAAAATTTAGAATATAATTTACTGCCATTTAGTTCAAACAATGTGTCTAACTTAAAATGAAAAAGTACTTGAAAATGAAAAAGTACTTGAACTCAATGTGTGTTCATTTTTATCTCGCGAGTAGTAAAATTAACTAAATTTTAGAAAGCCATTTCTAAATTCAGTTTTTAAGTCTACCACTTTCTAATTTTTAAAAATTGTCTTCTTAAAATTAGTTCAGGCAATTAAAAAAAATATTAATAAAATATTTCTTATGTAATAATACAAATTTATGCGATTTTAGAAACTGATGATCTATTTGTAGGGAATATTTTTACTCAACTTAGTTCAGATAAATTTTAAAAACTTTAATAAATTTTTTTTCAAGAAAAAGTTTTCCAATTTTTGAGAAATAATAACCTTAGGTGTAGGATTTCTTTTGTTCGAAAACGTTTCACTTTTTTTTCAATAGTTAGTTTTCCTAATTTAAAAGCAAAAATATTATTAATTGAAACAAATAAAAGTAAACATTAAAAAAAATTATCGTACATGATTATAATTTTTTATTCGTGATTGTGCGTGAGTCAAAAATGGCTTACCAGCCCATCGCTAATCCTATCAGTCTTAAATATTAAACTTAAAATATATTTTGAAATTTTTTTGCACTTTTATGTAATAACTAAAACTATTTTTTTTCACTAAATAATAAAAAAAAGTTAAAATTTGTATGTGTTAATTAAAATTTAAGCTAAAAATGCCTTAAAATAAACTAATGACACTTTCCATTTTTCAATAATAACAAGAAATGTAACTGTGTATTTTTGCAACAATTTCCTCAACTAAGTAAATTTAAGAAGACAAAGGACCCCCAGTGTTCTTTAGCCATAGATGCCGTGTGTCACTTAGGTGTAGTTCTCTCAAGCAGAACCGTTAATTAACTACTGAAAAGGATCTGACTTTGTCACAATTTATAACGTTTCAGAATAATAAAAAATTTGTTTACATTTTTGCTAATGAAATTTAATTTATATTTTGAATACATGAGTTAGATATAATTCAATTTAATTTTAAGAAAAAATTGTATAGCAAAAAGCTTATTAAAAGCAGTGTCCTCACAAAGCGGAAGTCCTCCGAAAGTAGGAAAATACTTACTCAATGAGTGTAAAGTACCTTTATCATAGAAGCAGGATAAGGATAATTTTTACTTAAAAGAAGTGCTATTTAACTTGATGTTAGAAAATATTTTCTATTTTTAGGAAGTTTAGTCCTAGTTTTTAGTAAAAAAAAAAATATCTAATGAACATAAATAAAATAAAATTGTTCTTTAATCCAAGGAAACATTTTCGAACTCATAGTAAAATTTTAGATGATATATAAACTAATTAAAAGGAAATCTTACTGTTTGTCTAATAAAAATTTACTTTTCAGTAGTAAAATTTTTCTATAATTTAGAAATTTTTAACAAATTTTAAGTAAAATTTGTTTCTTAATTTTAAGGAAAATTTTATTTAATATTGATACAAAGTGTCATTGGCGACGTTTTCATTTAAATTTTTTCTCCAAATAGATTAATTTTTCTAAATTCTAGTTAATTTTTTTGAGTGTATATTTTTTTTTAAATTAATTAATTAATTTTCTTAATGTTAAAAGAAAAACAAATTAATTTTATTTGGAATATTTGATAACCCTAAGACAATAGTGATTAAATTAATTACAAAAAAAAAAAAAAATAATAATAATAGTATATGATACCGATGTACACCACTGTTCTGGAGAGGTTAAAAAGTAATTTTCTGTAAATATCTGATTTTACAGAATTACAACTATAATTACCTCAAATTCCCCTGTAATTTACATACCGAAATAATAAATCATAAAAAAATCTATTACATTTCATTTAACATCTTCTTCTTTTACGGTCATTTTTTAAATTAACTATGATTCTAATAAAAAGTAAATATGATTTTAGTTAAATTAATATGTCAACATATTAATTTTTTTTTGCATTTTAAAAATATTTAAATAAAAATAATAGCAAACTGTGTTTGATTTCAAAGCTGTTTCTATTTAATTTAATATTGCTTCTACTTGGATTTAAATTATTTTTTCCTTTGTGTATTGTTTCTTATGTTAAATGATATTGTTTCAAATTTCTTATTTGTTTAAAATGTATTTTTTTTTTGATATAAATTTTTCTACTAAAACATAGTCAATTACAGTAAACAAATATCTTAAAAAAAACATTAAGGGAATTACAAAAACACATGTTTTTATTCCCAAACTTAATTTACATTTTTAATATGAAATTGAACAAAAGCAAATTTAATTTTAATTGGATTGTTGAGGACTAAGGAAAGTATATAAGTCAATAAACTTTTAAAAGTATAAAAAAAAAACAAAAGACATATAAAAGTTGCAAGATTAAAGAATAATTTAATTTTGTATAAAATAAAATGAGATTTAAAAAAAAAAATCTGCAGCCTACTTTAAACAGTAATTTTGTAATATAAATGTAGTCATATAAATTTTTTAAAAATTAAGGTTTCTATTTAAGAATAATATTTTAGATTTTTGTTGTTTTATATTTTTCTAAAAGCTTTCCATTTGCTTATATTTTAAACATTATCATTTTGCTTGTTAAAGTATTATTTTAACAAATGTATTATTTTTTTTTTTGATTTAGTTTGGTTCTTTCTAAATAAACAAAATATCATTTTAGTTCAACATCCTTTTGCACTTTTCATTTTTATATGTATGTACTATATTTGCTTATTTTTGTTTTTAAATGCATATCTGCCAATGCATTTAACGACATTTCAACAAGTTCAATAAAAGTATTAACCCAAATTTTCATTTATGCATTAAAATCATCATCATTTTGTTTTTTTTTTTCATACAAAAATAATAAAATGAAAAATTGCTACATTTATTACTTTACTGGTAGACAATTTAAAAACAAGCAAAGAATTTGGAAGAAAAAAATTAAACAATAAAAAAATAACCCAGCAAAAGTTTCTAAAGGATTATTAATAGAATAATACTTCAAAAAAAATTGCATTGTAATAACTTAATAATGAAATAAATTTGCTGGATATATAACTCTTGATTCTGTCAGCCATTTCTACAGCTAAATCAAAATTTTTTATATTTAAACTCAGGCTTTTTAAATAAATTTTTACTCAAGTAACCGAATCCTTAATACGAGGGTGGCTGAATAAGTCCGTGATTTTTCAAACTTCCCTCGTAGTTATATGAAATGCAACACTGCTCCCATCAAGTACCACCTGTTAATAGACTACTGTCAAATTTTGAGCAAGTTAACAAGTCATTAACTTTGCGTTTAACAGCTGTTCAAAACATACAACCTTGTGGATTTTTTTAAAAATGAAAAAATGTAAATTTTGAGTGCTGATAACCAAGGAAATGCTTGATAACTACTATGGGGACTCTGCACTATCGATTTCAATGGTAAAAAAGTGGTTTACTGACTTTTGTTGTGGTCGCACAAGTACAAATGACGCTGAACGTTCTGAACGGTCAATTGAGGTCATAACACCCGAAAATGTCGAAAAAATACACGATATGGTGTTGGCCAATCGAAAAGTAAAAGTGCGTGAGATTGTTGTTGCCATAGGCATTTCATAAGGCAGTGTGCTTTCGATTTTAAATGATCAGTTGGATTTAAGAAAGCTGTCTGCAAGATGGGTGCCGCGTTTGCTCTCAATTGACCATAAACATAATCGTGTGACCACTTCAAAGGATTGTTTGGAGTTGTTTAACCGCAATTCGAAGGGTTTTTTTGGCGTTTTGTAACTGTGGATGAAACATGGATCCATTAGAACACTCCAGAGACCAAGCAGTAGTCTAAGCAATGGGTTATTATGGGTGAACCGGCTCCGAAGAAGGCCAAGGTAAGTTTGTCGGCCAATAAGGTGATGGCAACAGTTTTTTGGGATGCTCGCGAGATAATTCACATCGATTACCTTCAAAAGGGAAAAATAATAAAACGGCGAATATTATGCCAACTTATTGGACCGATTTCCAAAATAGCGACCTCATATGGCCAAGAAAAAGGTGTGTTGTCTTAATGGCAAAATTCCATGAATTGGGCTACGAATTAATACCTCAGCCGCCATATTTTGCGGATTTAGTCCCCAGTGACTATTTACTATTTCCAAACCTAAAGAAATGGCTTGGTGGAAAGAGATTTAGCTCCAACAATGAAATTATTGATCAAACAAATGCGTATTTTATGGACCTTGAAAAATCCTATTTTTTGGAAGGGATACAAAAATTGGAGAAACGTTGGACTAAGTTGGAGCTAAAAGGAGATTATGTTGAAAAATATTTTTTTTTTTTTTGCAAAAAAAAAACTGTGTTTCATTCAAAAAGTCACGGACTTATTGATCCGCCCTCGTAGAATACAACCCTGTTGTTAGTCTTGCTGGACTTGCTGTTGTGTCCCTAAATTTGGGGAATGATAAATTTGGATACAAAAATTTTTATTTGAGATATTAAATATCTTTGATAGGTTTTCAAAATTATAAAAAATTTGCTTAGTTAAAAAAAAAAAATTCAAGTTGGTAAAAAAAATAACTTTAAATTGTAAAAATTGTACAAAAAGCGTCTAAAATATGATCATAACTGAAACACAAATAAGGCAATTGAAAATTTGGCTGTTATTACAGGAATTTTTGCTAATTTGAGTAGAAAAAAATAGTAGCCGCTACTAAATTTTAGTAAGCCTTTTGTAAAGTAGATTTTACAATCCGTTTGCTAAAATCAGCAAAAAAAAAAATTACTAAGTATTTTTGTCAATTACTGTAAACTCAATGAATTGTAAAATATAGCAAAATTTTAATTAACAAAAAATATTATTAAATTGCCTAAATTAACTCAATTATTATACCCTTCATCATAGGTGGAAGGGTATATATAAGTTTGTCATTCCGTTTGTAATTTCTACAATATTGATCTTAGACCCTATAAAGTATATATATTCTGGGTCCTTATGAAGAGCGAAGTTGATTTAACGATGTCCGTCTGTCCGTCTATGTGTTGAAATGGGTTTTCCGAAGAACCCAGACATGATGAGAACTTGATTCTTTTTTATTTCTTTTACATGTGATCCATTTCTGTTTGCTATTAAAAATCAGACAGATCGGTTAATAAATGGCTGAGATATTAGCAAAAAACCAGGACTACCTCTAATTTTTCCAGTAAAATCCCTTTATTTAATATGTATGTAGAATTTTGAGCATAACAACACATCCATGTGTTAAAATTCTTTTCTTTCATCTCCACCTTTTATACACAAACAACACACATACAAAGATTTGTCATTTAAATAAAAACCAAACAAATCTCTAATTAACGAAGACTTTTATATATTTACCTCTATTGACGATGATTTTGTGTGAGCTTCAATAGCTCAGTTGTCTAGACGCTGTGTCACAAATACTTTTTTTTTCTCTAAGGCCGCGGGGTTCGAGGTTCAAATCTCGGTCAGGTCAATTCACTTTTTTTTGTACATTTTTTTTTATTATTTTCTTAAGACTTTTTTTTTGCTTATTTTTGTTTTTTTTTAACATTTAATAATTAATTTATATAAAATTTTATATTAATAATTAAAATTCTTTTCTTTCATCTCCACCTTTTATACACAAACAACACACATATAAAGATTTGTCATTTAAATAAAAACTAAACAAATCTCTAATAAACGAAGACTTTTATATATGTACCTCTATTGACGATGATTTTGTGTGAGCTTCAATAGCTCAGTTGTCTAGACGCTGTGTCACAAATACTTTTTTTTCTCTAAGGCCGCGGGGTTCGAGGTTCAAATCTCGGTCAGGTCAATTCACTTTTTTTTGTACATTTTTTTTATTATTTTCTTAAGACTTTTTTTTTTGCTTATTTTTGTTTTTTTTTTTTAACATTTAATAATTAATTTATATAAAATTTTATATTAATAATTAAAATTCTTTTCTTTCATCTCCACCTTTTATACACAAACAACACACATATAAAGATTTGTCATTTAAATAAAAACTAAACAAATCTCTAATGAACGAAGACTTTTATATATGTACCTCTATTGACGATGATTTTGTGTGAGCTTCAATAGCTCAGTTGTCTAGACGCTGTGTCACAAATACTTTTTTTTCTCTAAGGCCGCGGGGTTCGAGGTTCAAATCTCGGTCAGGTCAATTCACTTTTTTTTTGTACATTTTTTTTTATTATTTTCTTAAGACTTTTTTTTTGCTTATTTTTGTTTTTTTTTAACATTTAATAATTAATTTATATAAAATTTTATATTAATAATTAAATAATCCATAAAAAGGCTAAAAACATCAACATTTTTATAAAAACCCTCTGATACAAACAAAATACAAACGTTTTTATACCTTTCACCACAGGTGGAAGGGTCGCGGGTTTGTTAAGATTTTTTTTTGTTTATTTTTTGTTTTTTTTTACATTTAATAATTAATTTAAATAAAATTTTATATTAATAATTAAATAATCCATAAATAGGCTAAAACCATCAAAATTTGTATAAAAACCCTCTGATACAAACAAAATACAAACAGTTTTATTTCTATTTTTTGCTCCGATTTAAAAGAATTTATAAAAAGAGTTTTAAACCATTTTATTTCTCATATATTAAGAAAATTTTATACATAATTTACCTTTGAGTGCAACTATTTTAGGTCATAACTTATAATAATTTATAAAAAAAATTATAAACTATTTTCCTTCAAATTTTTAAAATTAAGCTAAAGAAATTACAAAAATTTCTAATAAAAAAGCGAAATAAAATCCCAAATGCAAATTTGCCAGCTAAATCAAACTATTTTGTAGAAATAAAACACATGCAGTTCTAGTGATTTCTTTTAACGATTTGTTGAAATTCTTTTCTTTCACCTCTTCACCTTTTATACACAAACAACAAACACTATTCTAGAGCTGTATTATGACCTATGGATACGTCTTATACAGCAAAAGATCGAAAATCTTTAGTATAACATATTTGCTGAAAAACTCGGAAATATCGGTTCAGATACAAAAAAGTTATGCCCAAAACATAAATTTTTTTAAAATACCTATTTTCTGGAACCATAAATCTTCCCGAGTCCAAGTTTTATCTCCAAACTAAATGGTTAATTTCCTCTTAAAGGCGTCCGTATATAAATCTGTCCATTTCATATATGTCCATATATAAACTTCAGTTTTTTCCCAACCATGGTGAAGGGTATATAAGATTCGGCATAGCCGAATTTAGCCGCTCTTACTTGTTTTTAGATACACCTGTTACACCTAAAAACTAAACATTTATTCTTAAATTGCATTTTTTTTATCAAGCTACATTTTTTTCGAAAAATATTTTAGACAAAATTAAAAAAAAAAAATAAAAAAAATCGAATGTTAAAAAATATTAAAAAAAAAAAACGAATTTAATATTATGTTTTGAAAATATTTTTAGATTTTTTTTTTTTTTTTTGGATTTAAAAGTGAAATTTAAATTGTTTTAAGGGTTGATTTTTAGAACTAAAAAAGTTATTAATGCTATTTTAAATGGATGTCATATTTTTGAACATGAGTCCAATCCCCTTTTTTAGCCTATGTACCATTTAAAGGTAATTTAAGTTTTTACGTATAAGTTTGAATTATTAGAAATAACATTTCCTTAAATATCCACTTTTTTAAAATAAGTAATTTTTTTTTTGCTAATTTTAGCACAAAAAAAAATATATACTAAATAATTTTTTTTATTAAAAATTAGTACAAAAATAGTAAAGTGAGATTGAGAGAGAGATCATTTAAAACAAATTTTTATACTAACTTTTTTTCTGAGTGTATTTATTTAAAAATATTATAAAAATTTTTGAAAAATTGTTTGCACAATAACCCTTTTAATAGCCCAAACCTCGAAAAAAGAGGTCTTCAGATTTTATGTATATTTTTTTTTTGTTAAAATATATAATTTTTTATTGAATTTACTACTTTTTCTGCTTTTAGTCAGTTTTTGCTTAATAAGAGATTTTCCAGCGAGAAGGATGTAAAATCAAAATTTCGTAAATATAAAAAAATTAACTTTTTTAAAACTAAAAAAAAAAATATTTAAAAAATTATTTAAAACACATCTACGCTCGGGTATAAAAAAGGTAGTGCATAGTCTCTATTTTTGCTTCAGAACTCACAGGACACCAACAGCATACAATTTAAGAATATCCCTTAAACTCAAAAAACACTTAACAAATTATTTTTGAATTTAAGCACTTAGAGTTTTTAGTAAGTAGAACTAATTTCGTTAAAATTTATAAATGTTTAGTAACAATTTCTCACAACTTCACGGTTTTTTTAAAGCGAAAATCGCTACAACTTCTAAAATAATTCTAAATCAAAAATTTTCGATACATAATTTAAATGTACATTTAGTGTTATTTTTTTAAGGCGAAATATCGCTTATTGGATTTCTTGATATGTCTTCAACCTTTATTGCCCGCAATATCGCCTAAATAATGCAATAAATCAAAAAAAAAAAAATTAATATCTTTGCCATTGTAAGATTTAAATGACAAATATACATATATAGTATAAATATTAACGATATCAGAAGAACGAGCACTAAAGGGTTAATTGTAACTGACAAAAAAAAAAAAGGTGTAAAACAATCAAATTTAACTAAGGTACTTTTTTTTTAATCAAAGGCTAGGAGTTTTTAACCGAGCGAAAAGGAGCATTTTTGTTTTTATTTTTTTTTTCCTTTGTGAACGCTAAAAAATCTTTATCAAAAAATTTACAATTTTATCAACTTTTCCATCCCTGATCCAAAGTTTTTATATTGTAATCATAAAATCATTTAAAAATATTTCCTCACCTTTATATATGTTTCTATGTACTCGAATATAATTATGCCAAATTTAATTATAATTATGTTATTATTCAAATTTACAAACGCACGAACCGATAACCGCACAATTATATATATATATATATACGCACATTTATTTTTACATTAAAAGCATATTAATGATATTTACGCACAATAATTATGAAGATACTTGAAAAGAATAAAAATATTAACAAGACAACAAACAGATTAAAGCAACAACATTTCTAAGAGTTTTTTTGTAAACACACTTTATTATATTACTCATTCTCTTTTTTTTTACCGATACTGAGTTTAGCTTAATGAAAAAAAAAATTAACGCACTATTTTGTACAATTTACTAGGTATTTGCTAATTTTCACATTTCTATAAATTATTTCTAAAATAACTATTTTAAATTTTACTTATTTTCACTTTTATAATAATTTTTATAATAATTTAAAACCTTTTACGCACGAACAATGTTTTAATGCAGCCGATTTAGTTGATTACAAAATAAAAACTAAGGAAGAAGGGCAATGCAAAAAAGAGTTGTAAACAGTGCTGCCATATGATTTTAATGAAATACTGATATTGTCGGTATTTTGTTTTTAAGAAATCGTCAAATAAATCCCAACAGTAAAGAATGTTAATTAACACGATGTTTTACTTTCTTTTAAATAGAGAAAATAACAATTCAATGTAAAATAGGAAAATTCCAATTAAAATACAGGGTTTTAAGAACAATTTATCTAAATTTGCAAAAAAAAAAAATACATTTTAGATATACATCTCAGAATTAATAAATTACATTTATTCATATTTAACCCTACAATGCTCTTGCTTTTGATATCAATAATTTTTATACAACAAAGTAGGGCAATAAGTATCCATCCTCTTGGAAAGTGCTGCCATTATTGCAAATGGCATCGTATGGCATTTTGGTTTTGACATTCGTGAATTAGACACGTGTGAAATTTAAAGTCAGTAACAATAAAACGCTATACACCTGTGCGATAATTGTGACAATAGTTGTAGTAGAATACATCTCAAAATGAATCATTTTTATTAATTCATATTTAACTTTCTAATGCTTTTTCTTCTGATGTCGATAATATATTTATACTATGTATACCTAATTCTTTATTTTCTTTAACAAAGACTTCCAGCATACGTTTTTTTATTTTTTTTATTATTAAATTCAGTTATTGGATATTATTTTACAAAAACAAAGAAAATATTCATAAATTTACAACAATAAAAAAAAATTAAGTTTAACAAAATTAATCTAAATACAAGTGTTTAAAACATTTGCAACTCTTAAAGAAATTATTATACAATTCCAAAAATTGATTTCAATATTCAATATTTTTAAGCATAGCTGATATTTTTTATTACCTCAGAACATCTTTTAGGCATTGAGGCTACACTCAGAAAAAAAGGTTAGTAGAAAAATTTGTAAACGATTTTCGATCCTACTTTACTTTATTTTTGTACTGATTTTTAGTAAAAAAAAGAAATATTATTTAGCAAATATTTTTGTTATTTACATTTAACAGAATTTTCACAGAATATTTACAAATATTTGTTGCTTATTTCACAAAACATTTTACAAATTTTTGAAAACCGATTGGCTAAAATTAGCAAAAAAAAAAAAAATTACTAATTTTAAAAAAAGTGGATATTGAAGGAAATGTTATTTCTAATAATTAAAACTTATAGATACATTGATTAAAAAAAAAGTAAAAGAAGTGAAGATACCGATTTATGTCTAAAAATAGGACATCCACTTAAAATAGCATTAAAAAGCTTTTTAAGTTTAAAAATCAGCTCTAAAAACAATTCAAATTTGACCATAAAAGTAAAAAAAAAAAATATTGACTAAAATATTTCACAATACAGAAATTACCAAATTAAAAAATTATTGTACTATACGCCAACAGTCATGACTTGCTAAGATTAGCAAAAAATACCGCTGGGCTCAAACTAGCAAAATTTTCCGTAACAACAGCAAAATTTTCAGTTGCCATTACAGACATTTTTTGGTGAGTGTATGAGCTTTTAAATAAAATCTTCAGGAATTTTATTACACTGCTTTTCCAACTCGGCGAAAAGTTTATCACCATTTCAGAATACTTTATTACCAATATTCCGTTTTGCAATCAGCCACATGTTCTCAATCGGGTTGAGATCGGGAGATTGTGGCGGCCACGTCGTGACACTAATGTTATGTTCCTCCAACCATACTTTTACAAACTCTGCCGTGTGTTTAAAAATTTGGACTCATCGGATCATAGTACGATCTCTCATTGCTGTTGAGTCCTATTTAAATGTGTGCGGGCAAAGTTAAGTTTTTTGTGCATCTAAAACTTCTAAGACCATATTCTCGGACCGTTTTTATGATGGAAAGACTGGCATCTATGGAAATTTTAGTTTTAACTTCTCTAGGAAGTGCTTTAAGATATTTGGTGAAAAATTCTTAACATTTCTGTCTTCTCTTACATTAGTAGTATAAGGTCTTCCTCCTTTGTGAGTTTTATGTATGTTACCACCATTAAAAATGTGACAAATTGTTAATTTTAGAACGGAATATTTTTTTAAGAAATGTCTTTTTGAAAAAGTCCATTCAAAACTTTGACCTTGAAATCAGAATTTTCACAAAAGTAATTCTTATAATGCTTTCAATATCTTATTAAAACTCTTTTAGCAAAATAATTATGATTGTTATTTTAATAAAATGCAAAGATCTAAATTACGAATTAATAAAAGGAATGCGATTACCGTTATTTCCTAGCATTTGTTAGTATGGGTAAGAGTAATAAGAATTGCATATGTTTTTAACAGCTGCATTTTAAATACATCTTATTTTTTTTTTACTTTAACGAAATTTGTTTTTTTTTTTATATATTTTTAACAAAAACAATGTATGATAACATGAAAAAAAAAATAAATTTTAGAAACAAAATGTGATTTGTAAAAAATTAATTAATGAAAAGTTAAAATGCTACCGCAGTTCCAAATGTTTTGACCACTTCTGTATATTCGGCATTGAAAATACTCGCGATTTAAGAATTCCATAAATCAAATAATTTCGATTTTTGCTATTTTAGAAGTTATGGCGATTTTCGCTTAATGAAAGTTGCAAAGCTTAGCGAAATTGTTAATAAACATCAATAAATTTTAAGTAAACTTTTCTATTTACTACAAAATTTCAGTGTATTAGCTGTGTTTAATTTTCAAAAAAAAAAAATAAAAATGCTAACTGGTTTTTGAGTTAGAGCGATATTTGTAAAATGTGCCCTGTGAGGCTTGCAGCAAATATAGTAACTCATTTTACAAGTAGAGACTCTGAACTACCTTTATTATCACCAATAATCTATGACAGAGCATAAATATATTTTTGGAGATTTTTTACATGTATTTTTCTGTTTTAAAATTAATTTTTTTTTCAAATTTACGAAATTTTGACTTTACATTTTCCACGCTGGAAAATCGTTCGTTCAACAAACAGAGTTTAAAAGCAAAAAAAAAAAAATTAGTAAATATGTTTTCTATTCAATAATAAAATTTCTTTAATAAAAATTATTATTTAGCCTTAACCTACTTAATAAACTGAATACTGCCTTGGGATTTAGAGTGTTAATGTCAACAGAATTTGAATTATTACGTTTTCAATTACTTTTGGCATAAAGAATTTCTTTCTATGATTCATATATACAGCCCTATAGATGAAATCATGTATGGTCATATAATAACCCCTGTCTGTTCATATGGCGGATGACGTACTACTAATTCGTAGCCCAACTCATGGAATTCAGACTACACACGCCACACGATTACGTTTATGGTCAATTGAGAGCAAACGCGGTACCCATCTTACGGACAGCTTTCTTAAATCCAACTGATCATTTAAAATCAAAACCACACTGCCATATGGAATGCCTATGGCATCAACAATCTCGCGCACTTTTATTCTTTGATCGGCCAACACCATATCATGGATTTTTTTCGGAATTTTCGGGTGTATTAACCTCAATTGGCCGTTCGGAACGTTCAGCGTCATTTGTACTTGTGCGACCACAATGAAAGTCCACTTTTTTGCCATTGAAATCGATGGTGATGGTTTGATTGACGGTTTTTTTTCGAAAAAAATAATGTTTAATGAGCACTCGAAATTCACTTTTTTCCATTTTTAAAAAAATCCACGAGGTTGTATGTTTTGAACAGCTGTTAAACAGTAGTCTATTAATAGGTGGTACTTGATGGGAGCAGTGTTGCATTTCATATAACTACGAGGGAAGTTCGAAAAGTCACGCACTTATTATCAATTTGTTTATTGAGGGTTTAGTGCAGCAAACTTTTTGGGAGAGTCAAAAAAAAAACACTTTTCTTAATAAACTTGTAAAAACACTATAATTTATATATTGTTGATCTGTATTTTGGTAAATGAATGATATCACTAGTTTACAAAATGAAAGTTTTTTCATGTACAGTTGATGAGAAATTGATTTCCTTATCTATTTTCTCCTGCTGAATTCGAAAATCAAGGTTAAATTTTTTTTATGGAACAGTTTTTGAGATATTGTGATTTTTTTAATTTTTCAACCTCTTTTCACTTGACGAATCATATCTCGAGCTAGAAATATCCGATTGGGTTCCGTTGCTTCAGGCGAGATGCAAGTAACTCTGCTTTTTCCTTTGACAGCTCGAGATCTCTCACCAAATCATTCAATTCAGGCTGCGTAAACTTTTGCTTGCGACTCCTGTTGAAATTCATTATCACTACTTGTGTCTGTCTCTTGTGATGATTCGAAAGGTTCAATCATTGAACCGGGGCACTTAGGAATAGGATATTCACTAGAATGTGGAACTGGAAGCGAAACAGATGCTACTGTCGGATAAACCCATTTGGCACTTTTTCCAAAACCAGTGGATTTGCTTAGGCAAAAGTAACAATCAACCGAATGGCAGAGCGGCTCTCTCCATATCATCGGTACACCGAATATCATGTATCGTCTAATTTGTAATAAAAATTCACTTTATTATTAATTCTATTGTATATATAAATTTAATCTTACTGTGATGAACCAGAAGCCCACGCGGCAAGAGTTATGTGGCACGATAAACGAACATTATTTGGTGTCCATTGCTCATGAAAAGTTGCAGGTGCTATTCCAAAATATTGCAGATAATTCTGTTGTAACGAATCGGTGAATCTACGTCTATTTGGTTGGGGGACAAAATTGCCACCTTATACCTTTTGATGAACACAATGAAATATAATTTCAATCAAATTTGTGAGAATAATATTGTAATGACAGAAGTCGCCACGCTCGTTTCTGCCAACACTCACCCTGAATTATTTAATGAATTATTGAATTGTTGAATTATTGAAGTATTAAATTGTTAAATAGTTATAAGTCTATGGAAGGAAATCTCGTCGTTACAGTGGCGCCCGAGCAGGGACTTGAGAGTTTAAGGCTTTATTTTACAGCGTTACAAGAGGCCGAGAGAGGCAAGTGAATTGAGTCACAGCCGAGTAGAAAGAGAAAACCCAACGAAGACTAGTCATGTTACGTACATCATGGGCGTATACCCTAAAGAAGGAGGAGCTGGTGGCGTACCTCAATGAATTCAACCTCGAATGTTCCGGCAATGTAGAGGAGCTGCGCAAACGTTTCGCTCAATTTGTGGGCGGGGAACATAAATCCGAGGTTCTACAAAGGCTGCTACCGATACAGACAAAACACGAACTTTCCCTCTCTGGTGGGGAGAGTAAGTCCCCTAGAAGAACACCACTATTGTCAGTACCTTCCGAGCCTCTTGCTCCTCTTGACTCTGGGGATACCACGAGATCTGACTGCCAGTATGGTACATCCACGATCGGTCCCGACCTCAAATCGCAAGCAGATCAAGTTCGGAAGTGGGGAATAAAGTGCGACGGAGACGGAGAGCCGTTGGAATTCGTCGAAAGAGTAGAGGAGCTAGCTAACATGTATGCAATTAGAATCGACACCATGCCGGCCATGATGCCGGAAATTCTTACTGGCAAGGCTTTAATCTGGTATCGGAACAACAATCGTCAGTGGGGAACGTGGTCGGCATTCAGAAGAGACTTCCTTAAGTTCTTTTTACCCCCCCGATATTTTGAGCGGCTGGAGGATGAGGTCCGTAAAAGACATCAGCGACCCCGAGAGTCGTTCCGAAGGTATACCCTCGAGATGCAAAATCTGATGAGACACACTAGCTACTCCGAAGCACAGAAGTTAGAACGTATTTTCCGTAACGCCCTCCCCGAATACCTTTGGTACATCCGCAGAAAAGACTTCGACACCTTGGAGGAGCTGTTAGAATTGGCAGCCGACCTCGAGTGTATCCCGTCAACAACGCAGCCTCCCCGGGAACAACACCGGCTTATAGTACCGGAGGAGAGTACCCAGACCACGCGGGGGGCCATCGCTAATCCTCGCAATGCGTGCCGAAATTGCGGTCAGGGTGGACACTTTGCCGCCCAATGTAAGAATCCAAGCATCCTGTTTTGCTGGGAATGTGGTCGACTTGACGTGCGAACGATCCAGTGCTGCCGCCGGTCGGGAAACGATCGTCGGGGCCGTACCGGGCAAGGGGGTACGGGCCCACAGAACAACACCCCTCGCACGTAAACACCTCCATACACTATACCCCTACGAAGCTCGTGGCGAACGTCATTTTAGAGGGCCGCGTAATAGCTGCAACCATCGATACGGGGGCCACGAGCTGCTTCGTGAGTCAAAACGTAGTCAGCACCCTGCGGGATACCACCACACTACGTCCCTATGAATCTGTAGTAACGCTGGCTGACGGATCCCAACGACGAATCACACACGCTCTTGATCAGGAAATTACTTTGGGAAATCGGAACTTGGTCACCAAACTCCTAGTCATGCCTGATGCCACCGAAGACCTGGTTATTGGACTTAAGTTCCTTGAAGAGTGCGAGGCAAATCTTACTTGCGCAGGTCTTACCTGCAAATTTTTACACACAGCCGTGGTTGCCACCCCAGCAGAAGGCACCGAGATAAATCGACACCTAACGTCTTCATCACCTGAACCCGAGAAGGGCCCACGACCAGAGGAACCCCCGGACCCAGTAGCACCTAAGGAGGCCGGCGGGATCGCGAACGGACATATACCGGTAAGTGACCATAGTCCCGAGGACCTAGACAAGATCAAGACCTTCCTAGAAGAAGAGCTACGAAAGTTTCGCGACTTGCGCGGATTATCTACCGCCGCTCGACACCGTATTGTAATGACGGACGATAGGCCATTTAAGATAAGGTATGCCCCGCGCAACCAGGCCATGCAGGCTATAATCGATGCCAAAGTAAACGAGCTACTCGCGAATGGCTGTATTGAGCCATCTAGGAGTGCGTACAGCTCGCCGATAACGCTAGCTCCGAAGAAAAATGGTACTTGGCGGTTGTGCATAGATTTTCGACACCTGAATAGCAAATCGGAGCCTGATGCTTATCCACTCCCACGAATCGCGACAATATTGGATCGGTTGCGAGATGCACGGTATGTGAGCAGCCTCGATTTGAAAGATGGATACTGGCAAATCCCCTTAGAAAAGAGCAGTAAAAAGTACACCGCTTTCACCGTTGCTGGCCGGGGGTTGTACCAATGGCGGGTGATGCCATTCGGGCTACACTCCGCCCCGGCGACGTTTCAGCGAGCTCTCGACAGCGTCATCGGGCCGGAACTTGAACCATTCGCGTTTGCATACTTGGACGATATCATTGTCACGGGAAGAACGCTAGAGGAACATTTATCAAACCTGGGGGAAGTCTTCCGACGACTCCGAGCAGCCAACCTTAAGATTAACCCTGACAAGTGCGAGTTTCTGAAAACGGAAACCAAGTACCTCGGCCATGTGGTCAGCAGAAGAGGCATACAAACTGATCCCGACAAGGTAGCTGCGATCCGGGAGATGGTGGCCCCGAGGAATATCCGCGAAATTAGAAGGTTTTTGGGAGTTGCGTCCTGGTATCGACGCTTTGTACCCGATTTCGCGGCCATCGCACAACCCCTTACTTTCCTCTTAAAGAAGGGCAGGCATTGGAAGTGGACGGAGGACCAACAGACCGCTTTCGAACTACTAAAAGCCAAGCTAACCGAGGCCCCAGTGCTGGCCTGTCCCGATTTCTCGAAGACTTTTACATTACAAACAGACGCTAGCGATTATGGGTTGGGTGCCGTGCTGACCCAAGATTTGGAAGACGGAGAACGGGTTATTGCGTACGCGAGTAGGAGCCTCAACGGGGCAGAGAAAAACTATACGGCCACCGAGAAGGAGTGCCTGGCCATAATCTGGGGAATACGGAAAATGCGGCCGTACTTAGAAGGATACCGGTTCCATGTCATCACCGACCACCTGTCTTTGAAATGGCTCAACTCGATCGACAATCCCACTGGCCGGTTGGCCCGATGGGCACTCGAATTACAGCAATATACTTTCACAGTCCAGTATCGCAAGGGTAAGAACAACGTGGTTGCCGACGCACTATCCCGCCAGCCCCTAGAGACGTTGCAACGAGCCGTGGAGGGAACTGAAGCCACGTCTTTAACTTGTAACTGGTTACAGCGGAAGAAGGAGGAAGTCCGGAGTAACCCCTTGAAGTACCCGGACTATTCAATAGTGGGCACTCAACTTTTCAGGCACATTCCTAGGCATCCAAACGATGAAGATTGCACCCCCTGGAAGCTATGTGTCGCCACTCCACTGCGACAAAGGGTGCTGCAAGAAAACCATGATCAACCCTCCGCTGGACACCTTGGGGTGCGGAAGACCATCAATAGAGTCAGTAACCGATACTACTGGCCCGGTATCTTTAGAGATGTAGCCCGATTCGTTCGGAGTTGCGAGTCATGCCAACGGTATAAGCCGAGCCAGGTGGCTCCGGCGGGCGAGATGTTGGTAACGATTCCGGAGGAACCTTGGGCCACCGTCTGCACGGACTTTGTCGGGCCGCTTCCACGTACCAGGCATGGCAATAATATGCTTCTCGTCTTCTTTGATCGTTTTTCCAAGTGGGTCGAGCTCGTACCACTTCGGCAGGCTACCGCCCAAGGGGTCGTTAAGGCATTTAGAGAAAGGATCCTGGCCAGATTTGGTACACCGAAGGTATTAATAACGGATAATGGTAGTCAATTCACCAGCCGCGTATTACAAAAGTATCTACAGGAGATCGGTGTCCGACAACAGTTCACCGCCCCTTATTGCCCACAGGAGAATCCCACGGAGAGGGCAAACCGCACTGTGAAAATGATGATAGCTCAGCTGGCCCAGAATAGGCATAATCAGTGGGACGACCACTTACCGGAGATCACCCTGGCTATCAACACGAGTAACTCGGAGTCGACAGGATACAGCCCCGCGTATCTGGTTCAGGGAAGAGAACCACGGTTGCCCAAGGCCTTGTACGATGAGGTGGTGACTGGAACTGGCGCGCGCCATCACAAACCTGGGGAAAAGGCCAGCGAGTTGGTGGATATATTCAAAATTGTCCGTCATCAACTCGGCAGATCTGCCCAGGATCAACGGCGTCATTATAATCTCCGTCGACGGCCCTGGAAGCCTAAGATCGGGGACTTGGTCCTGGTTCGTCAACACCCACTATCTAAAGCGGCGGAGAATTTTGCCGCAAAGTTGGCTCCAAAGTTTGCCGGCCCCTATGAGGTGGTGAATTTTCCGTCTCCGGTGATAGTACAACTTCGAGGTCGGGAGAATAACGAGACGAGGACCGCTCATTTGAGTGAGATTAAGCTCTACGTCGAGGACGTAGCTAACTAATTGAATAACATACTAACTGATTCATGTCCCCTCACATTCATTAACCAATTAACCAACCTCCTTCACCCCACCTCAAAAACACGGAGGACTCATGCTTTGTTTTCTTCTCGTCCACAGATCATAATTAATCATACATTCCCCACACCCAGATCATAGACACACTAACCACATACACATACATATACACGTGGGTAGGCAACAAGAGGAAAATAAAATAAGCGACAAGAAGGTTAAAAGGGCAGACGAAGGTCGGCGTACGATGTCCTTACCGAAGCAACCATCAAGACGAACCAGGAATAATCATCCATCTCTTCACCTCCCGCTAACGAGCCGCCTGAGATTGGAATCAGAAACCAACGATTTGCCGGAAAAAACCAACACCTGTGCCAAGTAGTTCAGGAGGCCTTGCGGCCCTGGTGGAACACGGAAATCAAGTTGATACCCCCCACACTGGAGGGATCCAGGCCACAAACGTTCAAACGCTGTGCAGTTTCACTCAGACGGCTAACGAAGGAGGAAATACGCCAGGCGTGTAGCGGACGTAACCTACCCCTACCGACACGCGACACCAACATCGCCGACCAAGAACCACATCGGCCACGGGTTTACCGAAGTCATCCCATGAGAGTATACAGCGACGAAGAGGAAGAGGGAGACACCATTGAGCTCAGCAGTGGCGGCGAAATTCCAACGCCTCAGCCATCACCCCAGGTCTCCGTAATGGCCTCACCGGAACAGGAGCTGATCGTTAAAGAAGTGCGTGAGCAAGGTGGTCAGGACATAGATCAAGTGGACGATATTCCCCTTCAAAGCAATGAGATCACATCGTCGCAAGCATCCTCTACGTCATCGTCGTCGTCATCCTCGTCATCTACCGGATGTCCCTTGGTGGCCACGCCAATAGACGTCTCGTTGGGAACACAGCCACTAATATCGGCAAGCACCATCGGAGCAATGCATGGTGTAACGAACAGCCCCGAAACAACCCGGGCGCTAGCCACCATAACGGCGGAAGCGGTCCAAAACGCACCGCAGGGCATAACCACACCACAGCGATCCACGTCGCAATCTTCGTCATCATCAACATCATCATCTTCGTCATCATCAACATCATCATCTTCAACATCATCATCATCGTCATGCTCTTCATCGTCATCAACTTCGTCCTCTTCGTCCGAACCCGAAGCAGACAACGAACCACAGGCCGAAACTAATGGAAAAGGAGCACGTGTCAATATACGCTTGACCTCCACACGTCCAACTACCCTGCCGCAACGGAAGCAAACGTATACCCCACCGGGCACACCGCCTAGCCACTCACCCTCTCCGCAGACGCGGGCGCCGTCACCACGAACCCCGGTTCACCCTATAATAACGGAGGATCACTTGTCAGAAGAAATCCGGAGGAAATTACGGCCACATGTCCACTATATGTTGACACACTATTCGCTGGGAGATCGTGGCAATCAGGTGTTTAAAGTAGACCAACACCGATATCGGATCCACATTAACCGCCAGCATAAGGCGATAGTGAAGCGTCTATGTAAGGTGAGGCGTCAGCATGAGGGTGGTTCTTCTCCGAAGCGCAATTCCACGAAGTAGACATGGCAATGTCTAATTGGGTTCCCCAGGGGGGAATCATGTGTAATGACAGAAGTCGCCACGCTCGTTTCTGCCAACACTCACCCTGAATTATTTAATGAATAAAATGAATTATTGAATTGTTGAATTATTGAAGTATTAAATTGTTAAATAGTTATAAGTCTATGGAAGGAAATCTCGTCGTTACAATATACAAACAACCGACACTACGTTTTATAGAAGCTGTCAAAATAAAATGTCAACGTTAGAAGCTATCAAAACAAAATGTCAGGGTTAGAATCTGTCGAAACAAGGGATCTAAGGGAACAGTTTCGTAGAGTTTGTCTATACTGAGCAGTAGTTTGGTGATTGAACCCAATATATTGTCGAAAAAAATAAATTATTCTTAAAATATGAGATTTGGATTTATTCACTCAATTGCTTATAACTTTGTTATTTTTTGGTCGATTTTCTTCTGGTTTGTCTTAGTTCTTACGTAAAAGTATCAGGTTTACGCACATGAAGAGAAACCAGACGTTTTTTTTTAACGATTTGTTATTTTCCGTCGGAAAAGTGTTACTGTAAAATATGATTTTTTTGAAAATGTGCCCTAATGTTATCGATTTATTATGAACGGCTTTACCGATCAAAGATCCGATTATACATATTTGTTCGTCATCTCAATACCTTGCATTGGGTACAAAGAACGACCCAATTGGACATTTCTAGCTCGAGATATGTTTTGTCAAGTGAAAAAAGGTCGAAAAATTAAAAAAATCACAATATCTCAAAAACCTTGATTTTAGAATTCAGCGGGAGAAAATACATAAGGAAAATCACCTCTGATCAAATGTACATTTACGGTGTAAACTAGTGTATTTAGTAGGATTAATCATATTATTTTTTTTTAAATTGTTTTAATGCAAAGTGGTGGATCTGATTTTTTCAATATTTATTTTCCATAATTTATTAATCAAATTTTTATGTTTCTTTGCATTTAAACAATATATATATATATTAAAGGAATATGATTATATGATCTAAAATCCTACTAAATATCATTCAAAAGAAAAAAAAAAACTATTAATATAAATAATTATATAAAAATATCACTAGTTTATTATAAAACGTGTTTTTATTTCCCCTTAAAAGTACTTGTTTTTGAGATACGAGATTGCTGCAGTAAACTAATGATTTAGTTTAGCAGGGCCTCATAATTCAATTCATGTTTTTTAGATTAATTTTTAAAATAGGAATTTACTTTCAGAATATCAAAGAAAGAATTGTTTTCGTTTTATTCATTGCTATAATAAATCATTAATAATTAAAAATGGGTATTTTTGAGTTTTAAAAAAATCGGCCGAAAATCAGCATTTTGGATATTTTTCAACAAAATAAAAATCGGCAAAGATGCCGAAAAATCGTTCATTCTGGCAGCCTTGATATTAAAATATTTGATCTCACTGTCTCAATATTTCTATAAGTCTCTTTTATATTTTTTTTCCTTGTTGTTGTTTCCGTTTCCACAATAAACTCATTACTTTATAATGTCATTTATTCTCTCATCCTCTTAAACTCACTCATTCCTTTACTCTCTACAATACTTAGCCCTAGTAATACAATATTCAGTTACCTATTTACTGGGACTTTAAACCAGACACATTTATTGTTGTTTATCATACAAAATTTGAATTAAACTCTTAATTAAATTTTAAGGGACATTGAGTTATCGGGCATTTTAGTTATTCTCTCTATTTTACTAACTCAAGTAAGTGACTGAATACGTTAAATAAAATTGTAGACAGCAGCAAAACCTGCTTTAAGCTGAAAGTCCATACCACGCATGCTGCGCTTCTTTGCGTCATACGCTGTTGTCAAAAAAGTAGAATCAGTGTATTTGTATGCTGCAAGTTACATAGTACCAAAGTGTAGAATGCACTCACCAAAAAAAGTCTGTAATGGCAACTGAAAATTTTGCTGTTATTACGGGAAATTCTGCTAATTTGAGCCCAGCCGTATTTTTTGCTAATCTTAGCAACACATGTTTGCTGACGTGTAGTACAATGAAATTAGTAGCCGCTACTAAATTTAAGTAGACTTTTTGTAAAGTGGAATTTAAAATCTGTTTGCTAAAATCAGCAAAAAAAAAAAATACTAAATACTATTAATATTAGTACAAAGTTTTAGATTTTTTTTTTTATCGAGCATCAAAAATTTTGATTATATTTTTTAAAAGATGTTTTATACAAAATTAAAAAAATCAAAGGCTTAAAAATCTTAAAAATTGTTAAAACATAAACGAATTTACCATTTTGTTTTAATTTGGTAATTTCTGTTTTGAAAAATATTTTAGTCAATTTTTTTTTACTTTTAAGTTTAAATTTACTTGTTTTTAGGGCTGATTTTTAGAACTAAAAACCCCTTTTTAGTGCTATTTTAAGTGGATGTCCTCTTTTCAGACATGAGTCGGTATCTTCACTTCCGATTTATTTTTTAATCCTATGTAACATTTTAAGGCAATTTAAGTTTGTATGTATAAGTTTAAATTATTAGAAATAACATTTCCTTCAATATCGACTTTTTTAAAATTAGTATTTTTTTTTGCTAATTTTAGCAAATCGCTTTTCAAAAATTTGTAAAATGATTTCTGAAATTAGCAACGAAAATTTGTAGATATTCTGTAAAAATTCTGTAATTTGTAAAATTTAAATAGCAAAAAGATTTACAAAATAATAATTTTTTTACTAAAAATCAGTACTAAAATAGTAAAGTGGGATTAAAAACCGTTTACAAATTTTTCTACTAACTTTTTTTTCTGAGTGTACCTTGACGCGTATGACGCGTAAAGTAGGACTACTTTCATAAGCAGCGTATAAACAGATCAGCTGATTTTGATAGTTTATTTTTATTTTAAAAACTACACAATGGAGGAAAAACTAATTGAAGCTGTAAAAAAACACGAAGTTTTTTATTTTAAATTTATTTTATTCAATAAATTTACGCTAAAGCTGATCAAAACAAAAGCGTAAAAAGCGTCGTATGTAACTTGAATTTCAGTAAAACGTTTTAAGCCTTGACGTGTACAATGCGTTGACGCGAAAACGCGTGGTATCGACCTTTAGCTTTATCTATTCTACATAAAATGGGAGCAAAATGTTACCAAGGCAACAGGCAGGCAGACAAATGTGTTGTTGCCAACGGATACAGCAATTATATTTCATTTTGCAAAAAATAGCATCATTAAATTTTGCAGCATGCTGCTTAGAAGCAGAACAAAATGTAAGGGAAAACATTAAAGCAATTTCCTGTTATTTGGTGGGTTAATATAGTCCAGTGATCGGCACTCATAGCACTTAGGGGCCGAACACAATCGGCAATTTACACGTACACTACACGAATGTCAACAAATCTCAAATCTCTATGAGCACAAAAAATACAATTATTTCATTCAGTAGTACGTTTACTTTCAACAGAGCCAGTATATGCCGCTTTGTTGAAGAAATAAAGTACACTCTAAAAATTTGTTTTTTTTATTATAAGTATTTTTTTTTATTGTAGGTATTTATTTTGTTTTTCGTTTGCATTTTAAATTAAAAATGTGGAACGTTAAATGGGAAGAATTTTGTATATTTTCTTGAAATATATTAAATGAGGCAGAGTGCCTTGTATGAAATCAAAAAATTATTATCATTATTATTAATTATTTTTATTTTTTATAATAGAGAAAACAAAAACATGAACTATTTTAATTCAATGAATGCGGATATTCTCTTATCGATTAATTAATTTATTTATATTATTCATTCATTTATTTATCTGCAAAGATAAAATAATTTCCTACGGTGTAAAACACCAATACATACATATTCTCTCTTTCTGCCGACCACTGATATAGTCCCATATTTTTTTACTTAAGAATTGGATGATATGCTTGGACATGGTTTAAATAACAGTAGATGCATTTTGAAATGCCCAATTCATGCATATATAATTTTAGGAATTATAAAATTTTAAATTTAATAAAGAAAAAATTGGTTAATTTTTTTAAACTTTTTAAAATTTATCATTTTTTAAAATTTCATTCATGTAAAATATTTGCTGGGTTAAGATATTTAATGGAGGAATTTTATTTTTTATTTTTACCGTTACATTTAAATAATCTACCGCATATATTTGTTCGCGTATGCATTTAAAAAAGCTCAAAGAAAATATTTAAATTTACTTTAGCACAAAAAGATAAGAATTATAATGAATGTGTAATAAATATATATATTTTTTTAATTATTATGTTTGCTTAAGATAATATTAAGATTTGTTTTTTAAAATTATTAATCACGTAATTTAAAAGTATTATACAAAAAATTATTGCATTAATAGCCTTTTTGATGCAATCGTAAAGCAAAGTTAGGAGTATATTTATAAAACTTATCAATAGTTAAAAATAGACAAATTATTTTGCTAAAAATTACAATTTTACAACAATTACTAATTTTGCTATAGTAAAAAAAATCACAATTGTAGTGAAAATAGTAAAAAAGTTCGAGTAAATTGCAAAAATAGCAATATAATGTGATTATTTGATTTAGATTCACTTTTCTATTATATAGAGTGAATAGTTTAAGTAGTAACATAAATAGTCCATGTAGAATAGTGAATCCATAGAATAGTGAATCCATAATAAATAGTCAAATTACTTTCCCATTTTTGCTTTTGACTTAAACTTTTAACTATTTTTACTAAAATTGCTATTTTTTTTTGCCGCATGAAAAAACAAGTTTTATGGATTAAGAATGATATTTATACTTGAGAGTAATCATTTTTCACACAGAGAGAATATACTCAAAATAAAAAAGAAATTAAATGAAATGAACTAAAAATTAATCCAAAATTTCCTTTAAAATAGTTTAAAAATTTTTCTCATTTTAAGTAAAATTTTATTAAAACTTAGATAAATTTTCTTAAAATGAAAAAAAAATCCTATGTTTGGGTTAAAACGAAATAGTTTATATACCCAGAAATAGTGCATACCTTTCTTAAGCAATATTACTTGATTTTAGGAAAAAAACAAGTGTATTAAATAAAAATTTATCAATTTTTAAGAAAAACATTTCAGTTTTAAGAAATTTACATACTTAAATTTAATAAAATTAAGTTTAGTTCAAAACAAAAAATTTAGAATATAATTTACTGCCATTTAGTTCAAAAAATGTGTCCAACTTAAAATGAGAAACTACTTGAACTTAATGTGTATTCATTTTTTTCTCGCGAGTAGTAAAATTAACTAGATTTTTCTAGATTTTAATTCAGTTTTTAAGTCTACCACTTTCTAATTTATAAGAATTGTTTTCTAAAAATTAGTTTAGGTAATTAAAAACAAAAATTTTTTTGATTTTAGAAACTGATGAACTATTTCTAGGGAAAATTTTCAAGCAACTTAGTTCAGATAAATTTTAATAAAATATTATTTTGTTCCAAGTAAAAGTTTTCTAATTTTTGAAAAATAGTAAACTTATATATAGTTTTTTTTTTTGTTGGAAAATGTTTAAATTATTTTCAGTATTTTATTCCAAAAAAACAACAAGTTAAAAACAAACTAGTTTTTCTAATTTTCAAGAAAAAATATTATTAAAGGAAACAAATTAAAGTAACCATCAAAATTAGCTCATGTGCCCATCTCTAATCTTAACAGTCTCAAATATTGAACTTAAAATAGCTTAAAATATATTTTAAAATTTTATTAGCAAAAGGTAAAAAATTTCGAATCTGCACTTTTATGTAATAATTTTGTTTGATGACTACAATACAAAATATCGCAAGCACATTTTATACATAACGGCATAATGGCTTTTCTATACACTCAGAAAAATATTAACCAAATATTAGTAATTTAACTAAATTTTAAGAAATTTGGAAATGATTTGGCTCCAAAGAAATTTTAACTTAATTCAAGTATACCATTTTCATAAAAACAAGTACAAATACTTTAATTAAATTAAGTACATTTTTTTCTTAAAGTAAGTAAATTTCTTCATAAATTTTTGTATATTGTTTACTTAAATCTAGTATAAATTTGTTCTTAAATTCAGTAAAAATTATTTGTAACAAGTAAATTTTATAAAATTTTATTTTTAGTTAATAAATTATTTTCATTTTATGTACATTCAAAATACACACACACACACACACACAAATTAAGCTTGTTAGTATTTATTAATTTGTAATTCTCATTTAGTTCTAACTTTAAGATATATGAGTATTTTAGTTTGTATCATAAAATTTAAGTAATCAATTCAATTAGAATATTATTTTCGTTAATACATACAAATATTTTGAATTTGAAATTTATTATATAAACTAAATTAGTTATGCAATATAAACTATAAACCAAATGAGAATTGTATAGGTTAAAAATATTTTAAACCTTTTTAGGAATGCTCAAAAAAAACATTTCCTTAAATTTAAGAAGTTAACATACTTGGTTTAAATAAGTTAAAATATTTGAACTAAATCTAAAGAATTTTAATATTTATATTTTGTATTCTCATACAATTTTAAATTTCCTTATTTTTTAGTTTATAAATTCTTAACATTTAAGATTTTTTACTTTCAAAAAATTAATATTTATCCTAAATAAAGAAAGAAAAGTTAAGGAAAATGTTTCCCCATTTTTAAGTTGAAACTAAAATCAAATAAATTTGCATTATTTTGAAGCATTTTTATTAATTTTAAGGAAAAATGCATAGCTTTTATTTTGGTAAGGTGTCAACTTAATTTTAGTTTATACATTTTTCTGAGTGTAATTGAAGGCACCAAAACTATTTTTTTTTCACTTAATAATAAAAAAAAGTTAAAATTTGTATATGACAATTACAGTTTAAGCTAAAAACGCCATAAAATAAACTTATAACATTTTTCCATTTTCCAATAATAACAAGAAATGTAACTGTGATATTTTTTATTTTTGCAACAATTTCCTTAAATTGGTTAATTTAAGAAGACAAAGGACCCCCAGTGTTTCTTAGCTGTAGATGCCGGGTGTAACTTTGGGCATCCATTTTTGTAGTTCTCTTAAGGAGAACCATTAATTAACTATGAAAAGGATCTGACTTTGTCACAATTTATTACATTTCAGAATATCCTGCAGTATAGTTTTTTTAATTTGTTTACCTTTTTGCTTATGAAATTTAATTTATATTTAAAATACATGAATTTAGTATAATTCAATTTAATTTTAAGACAAAAATGTATAGCAAAAAGCTTGTTAAGAGCAGTGTCCTCACAAAGTGGAAGTCCTTCGAAAGTGGGAAAATATTTACGCAATGAGTGTAAAGTACTTTAAAATATATGGATATATATATTTTACATTTACCATAGAAGCAGGATAAGGATAATTATCACTTCAAAGAAGTGCTATTTAACTAGATGTTTGAAAATATTTTCTTATTTTTAGGGAATTAAGTCCTAGTTTTTTAAAAACAAAAATTATCAAAAATTTTTTTATGTTTTCTACCAAGTAGTAAAATTTTTCTATAATTTAGAAATTTTTACCAAATTTTAGGTAAAATTTGTTTCTTAATTTCAAGGAAAATATTATTTAATATTGATACAAAGTCTCTTTGGCGCTGTTTTCATTTAAATTTTTCCTCCAAATAAGTTAATTTTTCTAGATTCTAGTTTATTTTTTTTTGAGTGTACCCTCTCGCTACCGAACAGCCAAAAAATAATGAGTACCCATTACTTTTTGGGCATCGCGAACAAAAGTAATTAAGCGAGTAAATAAAGTGGTAAGTAGTTGATACAATGGTTTTGCTGGGTAGCGACAAAGGCTGTTCTGTTTTTGTAAAATATTTTCACAAGAAATAGCACCAAAAGAACGTAATTAAGTTGAAGTTTATTTGCTTTAAAAATATAAGCTTCCAACAAAAAACAAAAAAAAAAAATCCGAAACAAGTTTCATAAAATTCCATAAACTTCATATAACACGGTTTTTTAATAATGCGCAGTTTTGTTTAGTAATAAATTAACGGTGTACTAAATGGGAAGGGTGTTTTTTTAAAACGCGAATTTTAAAATATTTATAATAATATAAGTAAGTCGCTTTTATGAAAGGAAAGCCTCAAAATTTAAAAATAAAGTAAAAAAATATATTAAAATATTTATGCAAATAAAATGTAATACAATTAGTGCATGCATGTGTGGTAATAAACAAATTAGCGATAGTAAAATAGAGTAATGGGTATCGAGTATCCGAGTATTTGCTCTATCTGTGGGTAGTCGATATCAACAAGTAATCAGGCTGTATTTTCGCAGTTATATTTCGGACAGGTAAAATATATAAAAATGCAACTACTTATAATCAAAGATAAAACTTTGATATGTGGAAAATTTAAAATAAAAAGTATACAGGAAAAAGTTAAAAATTATAAACAAAAAAATGTTATTAAAAAAATTTGAAAATTAACATGAACAATTTGAAAGAATTTTTGTCGAACATTAAAACAAAAATTAAGAAACTAAAAATTTACCCTCATCAAAAAAAAAAAAAAAAAAACTGCAATGGAAAATTAAAATTTTGCTGTTATTAAGGGAAAGTTGGCTAATTTAAGCCCAGCGGTATTTGTTTGCTAATCTTAGTTGAAAAAATAGTTAACTCTTTGTAAAAGTGAAACTTAAAATCGGTTTGCTAAATCCAGCAAAAATAAAAAAAAACTAAATATTATTAATATTAATACAATGATATTAGTAAGCGCTACTAATTTTTAGTAAATTGCTGTAAACTGAATATTAGTGAAATGAAATTAGCAGGAAATTTAATAACCTCTACTAAATGTTGTTAAGATTTTGTACAAAGTTTATTAAAATAAATTAGCTCTAATTAATAAAAATTTTTAATAAATTTTTGTGAACTAAACTGAACAATTTAACTCAATTATTTTTAGATACACTCGTTCCACTTTAAAGTTGCTGATTTCTTTTGAATAAATTAATGTTTTTTTTTTTGTCGAGCAGCAAAATCTTTTTTTAATTTTATTTATTTTTTTCAAAAAATATTTTGGACAAAATAAAAAAAATCAAAGGCTTAAAAATAGTAAAGACATAAGCGAGTTCATTTATTATATTTAATTTTAATTTTAGAGTAAAGTTTTTTTTTATTATTTTAGGGGCTGATTTTTAAACCTAAAAAAGTTTTAAATACTATTTTAAGGGAATGTCCTATTTTTGGAAATGAGGCGGTTGTGAAAAGTATATTCACTTTTGATCCCTGTTGTTAACCTTTGTAACATCCCAGCAAAACTTTGGTAATGGGTGCGATATTCTCATGAGTTACCTTGTAATGATAGCTCGTTACCTTTTTCATTATTTGCAAGCATAAAGTAATAAGTTACTCATTATTGATTACGTAATATATGATATATAAATGTAAAGTAATAATTGAAATATTTTTGAAAATCTATTTTTAGAGACATTACTTTGTGTTTTTTTGTAAGCAAAAGGGTAATGTATGTTTGTTTTGATAACACTAGCGAAAAAACGGAGCGCAACCATTTATTTAAGTTTAAAGCAATCAAATACTATATGCGTCTTGGCCGCCAAGAGCATGTGATTTGAAACCGTTGGACTTCTTTCTTTGAAGTTATTTGAAAGAAAAGGTGTACGTCGATAATCCAGCAACAATTCACGAGCTAAAGGATGAGATAATCCGGCACATTAACGACATAGAACCTCAATTATGCTTCAGCGTCATCGAAAATTTGGACCATCGGATGGAGGTGTGCCGCCGAGGTCGCGTCGGCCATTTGGCCGATATTTTAATCCATACATAATTGAACCATACCATATTATAAAGTTAGTTTTATCATAAAGTTTGTAGAAAAATTTGAAAACGGTTTTAAATTCCACTTTACTATTTTTGACTGATTTTTAGTAAAAAAAAAAAATATTATTTAGTAAATGTTTTTGCTAATTACATTTTACAAATTACAGAATATTTACAAATTTTTGCTGCTAATTTCAGATATCATTTTACAAATTTTCTTTAAAACTGATTTGCTAAAATTAGCAAAAAAAATTACTAATTTTAATATGTGGACATACATACATATGTTACATAGGCTGAAAAAAGGAATTGAAAGTGAAGAAACTTTTCACAACTGATACATATCTAAAAATAGGAAATCCACTTAAAATAGCACCAAAAATATTTTTTTGTTTTAAAAATCAGCCTTAAAACAATTAACATTTGACCTTAAAATCAAAAAAAAAAAAAAAAAATTACTAAAAATATTTTTCAAAAACAAAAATAAGAAAATTAAAACAAAATGATAAATTAATTTATGTTTTTACTATTTTTTAAGACTGAATTTTTTTTTGTCTACAATATTTTTTAAAAAAAATTAAAAAATAAAACGAAATTAGCAGCTTTAAAGTGTAACAACCCATCAAAACTGTGGTAATGGGTGCGATATTCTCATGCGTTACCTTGTAATGATAGCTCGTTAGCTTTTACATTATTTGCAAGCATAAAGTAATAAGTTACTTATTATTGATTACGTAATATATGATTTATAAATGTAAAGTAATAATTGAAATATTTTTGCAAATCTATTTTTAGATACATTACTTTGTGTTTTTTTGTAAGCAAAAGGGTAATGTATTTTTGTTTTGACAACACCAGCAAAAAAGCGAAGCGCAACAATTCATTTAAGTTTAAAGCAATCAAATACTATATGCGTCGATAGCTCAGTGGGTAGAGTTCATGGCTGGCAACCAGATTTCCCTGGTCCGATTCCCATCTTGACCACATTATTTTTAATTACAAAAATTTTAAATAAAATATTTGAAATAATTTTTTTTGATAAAAATTACTGTTTTTTAAAAATCTATTTTTAGACACATTACTTTTTCCATTCTCGTAACCATATAAGTAACCCCTTACATTATCACCTCTAAAGTAATGGGTAGATACATTACTTTGAGGCTCATCGCGTATAAAATTCATCAATGAAGTAAGGTGTAAAGTAATTCATCGGCCTCTATGGCTATACATTACTTTACCCATTATTTGGTAATGTGTGGTTTTGCTGGGTAATGTAGAAAATTGCAAAAATGGGTAAGTCCTCCATTCTTAACCCCTAGACGTAAGCTAAGCAGCTGAAAGAACGGGTGCATACCCTTACATGTCCAAATTTCATTATGCTCGAAGAAGGCCCATTGCGATACCTTCCTTTCTAAGGAAGTTGATTAGCAAAGTTAATCTTTTATATAATAAATATATATTTAGCTAAATAAAATATTTTTAAATTAAAAAAGGGTTAATACTAATTTAATATCGTATACGTACAATATAAATTCAAAACGAAAATAAATGAGAGTATTACACACAGACCTACATACACAAAAAAAGAGAATATTTTATATATAACTTATGGTTTAAGTTTTTAAAAAGCAAAACCTAGTTTAATACACACACGTACATTTTGTAAATCACATTACATAGCCATATATTATTAATAGGAAAAGGAAACACATACATACATACACATAATCATACAAACATATGTAGGTACTTTACTCATTTTGGTTTTTAAAGAAAATTGTCTACATATGTTGTTATAAATGTTTACAAAACCAATTACCGACACGTTAACCCCCATTAATACTAATAATACTTAGCACACACACATACACACACATCTTTATTGGGTGATACTTATTGTCCCACACACATATTATACACCCTTAAATAAAATTTCATTATGCTCGAAGAAGGCCCATTGCGATACCTTCCTTTCTAAGGAAGTTGATTAGCAAAGTTAATCTTTTATATAATAAATATATATTTAGCTAAATAAAATATTTTTAAATTAAAAAAGGGTTAATACTAATTTAATATCGTATACGTACAATATAAATTCAAAACGAAAATAAATGAGAGTATTACACACAGACCTACATACACAAAAAAAGAGAATATTTTATATATAACTTATGGTTTAAGTTTTTAAAAAGCAAAACCTAGTTTAATACACACACGTACATTTTGTAAATCACATTACATAGCCATATATTATTAATAGGAAAAGGAAACACATACATACATACACATAATCATACAAACATATGTAGGTACTTTACTCATTTTGGTTTTTAAAGAAAATTGTCTACATATGTTGTTATAAATGTTTACAAAACCAATTACCGACACGTTAACCCCCATTAATACTAATAATACTTAGCACACACACATACACACACATCTTTATTGGGTGATACTTATTGTCCCACACACATATTATACACCCTTAAATAAACACAAATAGGATTGTTCTTCCTGTTTTATAAACGTTGTGATATTGTATGTGTAGTTAAGCAACGCTATTTTTGTTTGTATAAAAAAAAATCCAGCCTACAATAGAAAAATATTTTCTTTCACTGAAATCCCATCAAACCAAACGAAAAAGAAAAAAAAAACAACAACATAATCAAATGACATTTTTCTTTCATGTCCTTCGCCTTAATTGACGCAGCCATATACAAATTGTGAGCAATAGTACTTAGAAGTTTTCACAGTTTTCACAGTAACAGCCAAACAGTATTAAGTGATATTTAGTAGGGTGAATCGAAATGAAATAATCCCTTTTTTTTATAGTTATTGCGGAAAATTTATAAATTCAATCCCAAATGAAATCTTTTTAAAATAAATGGGATATTTTTTTGGGCAAAACTTTTAAGAAAATTTTGAAATTTCCACCTCGATAAATGAATAGAAAATAAGAAATTATTCTACCAATTTTTGTCTACAAAAAGCTGTTACAAAAAGCCATCATCTGATTTTCTTTCGCTATAACTTTCGTTTAAAGTGAAAACTGATTACGTTTACTGGCACTTATAAATTTTTTTTGAAAAATTATATCTAACAAATGGCCGCCGTCGGCGTTAATACAAATTTGGGTTCTTTTGATTACATTTTGCATAACAGTGCGTAGCATTTGTCGTCATCTGGTAACACCATCTTAGTCTAAAATTCATATGGTTAAAATTTGGGCCAAATTTATGGACGGATATTGCCAAATCGACTCAAAATGTGAGTTTGAAGCGGTATACTGCCACAAAATGCCAATATTTGATCCCCACTTGTTTAGTGCTAATATTCAGGGGCCAAAAGTAGCTGTTTTCTGATATTTTTTAATCCATAATAATAAACAGTGAACTAAATAAAAAAAATTAACCATTGGCTCCTGATCTTTAATAAAAACAACGCGGGCCAAATATTGGACTTTTCCGATAATTTCAAATCTGTAATATTATATAACTGTCAACTAAACTAAATGCTGATTGTACACCAAAAAGTCAACCTTTGGTCCCCTGAAGCACAAAAAAAGTTGGGGGCCAAATGTTGCACTTTTCTGATATTTTCCAATCTAAAATATTATATAATTAGCCAACTGAACTTACTGCAGATTGCACATAACAAATTTGACAGAAAAAAAATATAGCAGGGGCCAAAGGTAGACGATTACGGATATTTTGTAATATATTACTACGTTACGTTAATACTTTAATATTTGGTCCGACCGAATTTTAAGAACGAAAAAGTAAGAAGGCCAAAGGTTGGCCTTTTCTGACTAATGCCAATCTGTAATATTATTTGATTCGGCAATTGAACTAAATGCAGATTTTTACATAAAATTTTGCCCCCAGAATCTTAGCAATAAAAAAAGTTCGGGGGCCAAAGGTTGTCGTTTTGCGGCATTTGCTAAAATACCTTTTAATTACTTCAAAGATAACATTTTATCATTTTGGTATAAAATTGTTAAAACAAAAATGATTAAAAAAATGTTGACTTATAGGTCAAATTAAAAAAACCTCAATTTTCGAGATCCTTCCGAGGTCTTCAAAATATGCTAAATCCCCACATAAATATACTCAAATGAAAGTAAATTTTATCTAAATTTCAAATCCGATTTCAAGCTATTTTTCGCTAATATTAAGTCACAAAATCTTTTTCACGTCGCATATTCCCATTAGTCCCATATTTCGAAAAAGCGATTTAATGCAAAAAAGGTGCAAAAAATAATTTTAATAATTTTTTTAGGGCTAAAGCCGAAGGTCTGAGAGGACCAATTTTTTTAGTGAATATTGTTTTTTATGCCCAATCGAGCTGAAAGGGAGCTGCTCAATTGTTGATTTTCTTTACTACTTTTATATGTAAAAGAATACTGTGACTGACTCATTGACTGACCGCTGCGGCCATAAAATTGGAATTTTTGGAAATTACAGGGCGGGAGAAGAAACAAGTGAAAAGTCTTTCCCCCGACGGTCTGCACTAGAAATATAAAATTTAAAATGAGTGTTCGTGAAATATGAAATTTCCGCTAGAAACGTGGTAAAAATGAGGGCTCAAAACGGCAAATGCCTCCTCCTAAGCGGTCTGTCCGAACCGCTTTGGATAAAAACATGAAATTTAAAATATGTGTTCCCTATAGAATGGGCTAATATCCTGGTGAGAAACGTTTTGGAATGGTGATTGAAAAAGGGAAAGTGTCCGCCTTAACTTCCTGCCCAAAATGCTTCTTTTAGAAACCCTAACGTGGTAAAATAGGAAATTCAAATTTAAATGAGCGAAATTAAAATCCTAAAATTGGAAAACGAAATGAAAAGGAAGGGAGAATGAGTGGCATTAGAAAACTAAACAAGGGGCCCGAAATGGAAAGGGGAACGAGTGGAATAAAAGTACTAGACAATAGAGCAAAATAAAACGGTTAACGATTGAAATTGAAATACTAGACAAGAGAAACAAAATGGAACGGGGAATCATTGAAATTGAAACACTAGATGTGAAGAACAAACCGGAATTAAACACTAGATAAGGGTAATGAAATGAAAGCGGGAACGGGGGAAATTAAACACTAAGTAAAAGGAACGAAATGGAATGCAGCGAGTCTGGATTATAAAGATATTCATCGATTTGATTAAAAGCGGCAGATTTTAATATTATTATTTTTTTTATTTCTAATAGAAATGTGGGAAAATTAAAAATCACACATCCTAAACCGCTGTAGCCAGGATTTCTAATTTGTATGCCGCTGTTTTTTTTTTTTTTGCAGACATCCGCTAAGACTGGGGTTCGGACAATTTTTACGGGGTGGATTAATTGGGAAAATAATCTCCCAAACACAAACTCCTTCTCCTAAAAATCTGAAATTTAAAATATGTTTTTATTTTCGGTGGTGTAGGCTAATTTATTGATAAGATACTTTTTTAGAATAAACGTGCTAAAAATGGGGATTAAGTAGCAAAAAATGCTATCTTTATTACCCAGCCCAAACCCTAGGAACTTTAAATTGGGGATGCAGGTTCCTCCTCTAGCGTAGACATCCACTAAGATGGAATTTTTGGAAATTTTTGAGGGTAGGGGAAAAGGGGGAACATCTCTCCATTTGTGTCCTCTCCAAGAACCTTTTTGTTAGAAATCTGACATTTATAATATGTGTTTCCTGAGGTACTGGCTTATTCACTAAAGAGATGCTTAATTAAGGCTTGGTAAAAATAGAGTTATAGAAGAAGAAAAATGATTCTTTAATGACCTGTGAAAACTTGTTAAGCTAGAAATCTGAAATTTGATACATTCACTACAAATTTTTTTTTTATAGGGAAATTCTTGAACAAAAAAAATCAACTTTGGGAAATGCTTTGATGGTTTTTGTTAAAGCAATAATGTGATTTCATTTTGCCTAAGAATCATTGAGGCTGACAGCAAAAGCCCGAAATTTGTAGACCATTGTATTTAGCGATACCCGAGTAAAAAAAATTGATTTGTCACAATGGCAGATCAAATTTGATCCAGCAATATATTTGGGGATATAGAAGGATCTAAATTCATCTGAAAAATGGCAGATTGAGTTGTATCTAAAAAAAACTTTATCTCCCTGGCTGAGATTCAAAACCATTGCAATTATATCTCATACCATATTGAAAAATATTTTTGATATTGGACAATATATTATTATATCTCACATATAAGATAGCATATATAATTATATATAGTTCAGTATAAGCTATAAGTTAACACGGTTAACAACAACAACAAAGACTACAATTACTGCACAACAACAACTATAATCGTCACGTCAACAGAAGTAAGAGTTCATCAACCAACAAACGTGCCAACATTAAAAGTGCAATGCTGGCAAATTCCATAAAAGTAACCAGAGCCACACAGGCCACAATAATGAATCGATGGGAAATGCGGAATCAGCAAAGACGTTGCCAAAGTAAATTCATTGATGGGAAATGCAAACTCAACAAAAACGCTACACGCGCAGTCATAAGCCTATGGTTTGGTGGGAATGCAAATTCAACAGTTTAGTTTAATAAATTAAGTTTCATTATTGTAAAGCTTTGCAGTCAGTTTCGTGAACTCATTAAATAAAGAACGTTACCGAAAGGTAACTAAAAAAATAATTTTTTTGAAAAACATTTTTTAAAAAACTTAATTGGCGCCCGAGCAGGGACCCTTGGAAAAGAAAGGAGTCCTTTGTCGTAAAAATTTATAGATCGCGGAAAAGGTGCGCCGAAGTAGTGTTTCTTAAAAGACAAAACGGAGATCCTCTTAAGGATCAGCGGCCGCGTTTGAATGCAAAAAATCTAAATAAGTGAACATTGAAAAATTTTAATAAAATTTAACTAAAGAAAAAAAATCTAAATAAGTGAACATTTTTTTAACATTGAACAAAAAAGAAATCTAAATAAGTGAACATTGAAAAATCTTAATAAAATTTAACTAAAGAAAAAAAAAAATCCAAATAAGTGAAAATTTTTCTAACATTAAACAAAAAAGAAATCTAAATAAGTGAACATTGAAAAATTTTAATAAAATTTAACTAAAGAAAAAAAAATCTAAATAAATGAAAATTTTTTTAACATTGAACAAAAAAGAAATCTAAATAAGTGAACATTGGAAAATCTTAATAAAATTTAACTTAAGAAAAAAAAAATCCAAATAAGTGAAAATTTTTCTAACATTAAACAAAAAAGACATCTAAATAAGTGAACATTGAAAAATTTTAATTAAATTTAACTAAAGAAAAAAAAAAATCCAAATAAGTGAACATTTTTTTTAACATTGAACAAAAAGAAATCTAAATAAGTGAACATTAAAAAAAGTTTAATAAAAGTTAACTAAAGAAAAAAACCTAGAAAATAAGCGAAAATTTCAAAGCGAACATTGAGAAAAAAAAAGGAGACAGTCTAAACAAGTGAACATTTTTTTCTTAAACAAAAAAAAAAAATCTAAATAAGCAAACATTGAAAAGACTTTTTTAATAAACTAAAGAAAAAAACCTGGAAAACAAGCGAAATTTTGAAAGCGGACATTGGGGAAAAAAAAGAAACAGTCTAGATAAGTGAACATTAAAAAACAATAATAAGCAAACATCGAGGTGAATAAACGAAGTTGGAGAATTATTACAAGGCAGCCCAGCATGTTCCTGATATTTATGTAAGATTATTTTTATTTTATCTGTAATTATTAGTGATAGAAATTCTATTTTTGTCTAAAAGAAAAAAAAGAAATTTATTAACTTTTTATACAAATATTTCGTTTAACTTTCCAAATTTTGGTCATAATTTAAAGTAATCCCATTTTTTTCAAAAAGAAAAAGAAGAGAAAAAATTTTTTTTTAAATTTATTAAATTTTCATAATTCATCCTTGACATTATTGTCTAAACTCTCCAATTTTGGTCATAATTAACCATTTCCAAATGCCTGAAGAAACCATCGACGAACTAACAGACAGACTTAGTAGGACGCTCACGATGACACAGACTACACCATCGGGACTGACCGCACTACAGAAGAAGGAGATAAGGGAAATTATTAGGGAAACTTTACAGACAAAACGGGACAGTGACCCGGACGAAGATGTAGACCAGCCAATAGGGCAGTTGACGTCGAGATTGGAGGAACTAGATAAAGTACCCGATGTTGTAAGATCCTTAAGGGAATTCTCCGGTGCCATTGGAGAATTCAACTCCTGGAGGAAATCAGTGGACAGAGTTTTGGAATTATATCACTCGCTAAAAGGAACAGGACGATACTATGCAATTCTTCACACGATACGGACAAAGATTACCGGAGAAGCGGACATGGCGCTCGAGTCTTACAGGACACCACTAGATTGGCCGAAAATAAAAAAATACCTTATGATGCATTATTCGGACAAGAGGGATATTGGCACATTAGAGTACCAAATGACTGCCCTCTGTCAAGACTATAAATCGATAACGGAATTTTACCAAGTAGTTTACCAACATCTCTCCCTGATTTTGGATAAAGTCGCCTGCCTAGATATTGATGAAAGAAGCCTGAGAGTAATGACCAATACCTATAGGGATAAGGCACTGGACACCTTTGTGAGGGGCCTAAACGGGGATTTACCGAGACTTCTTAGTGTCAGAGAACCATCATCGCTTCCCCAGGCATTACACATCTGTTTAAAATTGGAAAATATGACATTCCGGCGAAACTACGCTAACGGTCAGCTAGTTAGGAATAACGCCCAAAAAGATCGCATTGGTACAAACGCGTACCTGGGAAATAAACCCAGATTTTATCCAGAATTGGCACATATCGGTGGCAAAATTCCTCCTAGACCACCACTACCACCCCGGAATATGATGAACACCAAACTATACTCAAAATACCAACTGGCGACCAATGAATAACCAAAATTGGACACCAAGACCCCAGCCGAATCAGACAAATCAACAAAGATTTCCGAATCAATATCCCCAAAAACAATATCCAGGTCAACCCATGAGTAATCAACAGACATCGTCAGGATACGAACCAATGGACGTGGACCGATCAATCCAGACACGGCAGGTGAATTACATGAACAGGCCACAGAATACAGCATTCAAGAGACCACCTACAGCATCTATCCAAGCCCCACAAAATAAAATGCAGAGGAACTTCCATGTAACATCTGATATTGAAAATGGGGACCAACAGCCACCCCAGGAATTTATTAATGGCTACAATGAGGAAGGTGCTATTGGGGGGATACCCGACATGGAGGAATATTACAGGGAAATTGAGGACAACGAACAATTTTATAGGGACAGCGCAGGTGAACTTCCCGAATATGATCCTTTGGAGAGTTCACAGAATGATGCCCTTGTAGACCTTAATTTTTTTGGCTAAACAGTTCCTCGTTGCCATATTTTCTGGCCAAGACGAGGAACGGACGGACACTCAAAATTTTAATAGATACAGGTAGCAATAAGAATTACATAAAACCCCAACTAGCCATTAACCCAAGATTAAACCAGGAGAAATTTAGTGCCAACTCCATCGCTGGAAATGTCCAAATAACTCATCATGTAGTAGGTTGCATGTTCGGAATCGACAGTATTCCAATGAAATTTTATGTCTTACCGGGACTGAGGACCTTCGATGCAATTTTGGGTCACGACTGTCTGAAACAATTATCAGCGGTAATTTACACATCCGAGAACTACATGACTGTGCAAGGCGACGGGAAGATTAAGCTTTTCCAGCATATTGCACAGGACGTTAATAATATTGAATTGAGAACCGAACACCTGTCCGAATATCAGAGACACTCTCTGGAACACTTAGTGAACAGCCATGGAAAATTATTCGCGGATCCGGACGAAAAGCTTACGTACACGACTACGGTTGTGGGCGAAATAAGAACGACGACCAACACACCTACATATTCGAAAAATTACCCCTATTTAATGGCTCTAAGAGGAGTTGTAGAGGAGGAAATTACCAGATTGCTGAGGGATAATATAATTAGGCCATCACGTTCCCCATATAATTCACCTATTTGGGTCGTCCCAAAGAAACAAGACGCATCCGGAAGAGAAAAATACAGAATTGTAGTAGATTTTAGGAAACTCAATTCAATAACTATCCCCGATAAGTATCCCATACCTGAGATAAACGACGTTCTTTCACATCTCGGAGGGAACAAATATTTCACGGTGATCGACTTAAAAAGCGGATTCCACCAGATACCCCTTAAGGAGGAGGATATAGAAAAAACAGCTTTTTCCGTTAACAAGGGAAAATATGAATTTACGCGCTTACCGTTCGAATTAAGGAATGCCCCATCTATATTCCAGCGCGCCCTCGACGACATTTTAAGGGAGCATATCGGGCGGATATGCTACGTCTACATAGACGATATTATTATATTCAGCCAAGATGAAGCCTCACACTTGAAACACTTAAATGACGTCTTCGGAACATTAAACGCAGCCAACATGAAGGTACAGTTGGACAAGTGCGAATTTTTCAAAGAAGAAGTCGAATTCCTAGGATTCATCGTTTCACGTAACGGGATAAAAGCTAACCCAAAGAAGTTGGATGCCATTGTGAAATTTCCTTATCCTAACACTATTAAGGAGCTTCGTTCTTTCCTCGGCCTCTCCGGATATTATAGGAGATTTATAAAGGGTTACGCAGACATTGCAAAACCATTGACCAAACTCCTACGTGGAGACGGAGGGATGATTTCCAAATCCGAATCGGGTAAGAGAAGAATAGATTTAGACGATCAGGCAAGACTCGCTATCGACAAATTGAAAAATGCATTAGTGTCTCATGAGGTGATATTATCATACCCAAACTTCGAAAAGGAATTCCAGCTAACCACGGACGCATCCAACGTGGCAATAGGAGCCGTATTAAGCCAGGACAATAGACCGATATCTTTCATCTCAAGGACTTTAACAGAGACCGAAGAAAATTATGCAGCAAATGAGAAAGAAATGTTAGCTATAATTTGGGCCCTGACGAACCTGAGGAATTACTTATATGGATCGGCAAAAGTCGTAATTTATACCGACCATCAACCGTTAACATATGCACTTAGCAACAAAAATAGTAATTCCAAAATGAAGAGATGGAAAGCGATACTGGAGGAATACAACTACGAGATCCAGTATAAACCAGGTAGGAGTAGCGTAGTAGCTGACGCACTCTCCAGACCTTCAACAACGAATATAAATTCTCTAACGGGTACAGTTCATAGTAGTGATAGCTCACCACAGGATCTTATACCAAGCGTGGAAGTACCAATAAACGCATTTAAGAACCAAATCTTTCTGTCCTTGGGAGAATCATCGGACTACAAATTTGAGGTTGTGTTTCCGGGATACAACAGACATACTTTGACAGAACCTGACTACAATTCGGAGAAACTAATATCGGTTCTTAAAACGTATTTAAATCCTTCTGTCATAAATTGTGTAAAGACACCAGAGTTTATAATGGGGAGAATCCAGGAAATTAACCCCAATCATTTTAGCTCTTACAAAGTTCGTTTTACACAAAAATTTGTCGAGGATATTTTGTCGGAATCAGATCAGGAAACTCTGATTATAGAAACCCATAATCGCGCGCATAGAAACGCTGCGGAAAACAAATCCCAGATACTGGAAAAATCTTACTTTCCTAGCATGTTCTCTAAAATTAAGAGGATAGTGAAACTTTGCTCCACATGTAAGAAAAATAAGTACGAAAGACACCCTAATCAACCGAAATTAAATGCTACACCAATACCAAGTTACCCCGGTCAAGTCGTCCACATCGACATTTTTTCAACTGACGGGAAAAAGGTCCTAACAGCACTCGATAAATTCTCGAAATATGCACAAACTAAGATATTACAAGGAAAATCGATAGAAGACGTGAGAAGACCGCTAAGGGATATTCTTTTCTTCTACGGGGTTCCCAAAACCATTGTTATGGACAACGAGAAATCCCTGAATTCTGCCTCAATACTTTTTATGATGAAAGACGAACTGGGAATAGAGGTATTTACAACACCACCGTATAGAAGCGAGGCCAACGGACAAATCGAAAGATTCCACTCGACATTGGCCGAAATAATGAGATGTATTAAAGACGAGGGAATTTGTAGAAATCTCGAGGAACTCCTGGAACGATCAGTGAACGAATACAACCATTCTATTCACTCAACGATAATGAGGAAACCAGTCGATATGTTTTTTGGCAGAACTGTAGATTTTTCACCAGGAAGCTATGAACAAACAAGGGGTGACAACATGGCGAAACTGAAAAGGAAACAGGAAAAGGATTTGGAATACCATAATAGGAACAAGAAGGAGATAAAACAATACATTCCTGGACAGAACATTTTCGTAAGGGTTAACAGGAGACTTGGTACAAAATTGACCGAAAGATTCAAACGGGAAATAGTGAGGGAAGACAGACACACTACCGTAGTAACTGAAGGCGGGAGAATTGTACACAAGAAGCACATAAGGAACTAAGTTTGATATATTTTATTACAGGTTTATTTGGATGTTCGCATTCTCTAGGAGTGAGTTTCAGATGATGGATTACTCAAATTCTAGATTGGTCGTGATCAGTACGGGTTCAGTGAAGATCCAGACTGGCGTATTTAAACTTGTCCACATAATCGATTTGGGGGAGTACGAAGACTTGTTAAATAACTTGGAGAACGGCATTTACCTTAACAATAATACTGACAATCGACTATTACCTTACCTATCCTACTCCATATCCCAGATGAAATCATGCCTATCCAGGCTGAGGTCTAAGACAAAGACGAAAAGGTCCCTGGACTTTATTGGGAGCGCTTGGAAATGGTTAGCTGGTAGTCCAGACCGCCATGATTTCGAGATTATAGAGGATAAAATGAATAATGTCTTGGAAAATACTAATAATCAAATTGTAATTAACCAACTTACCATTGAAAAGATTAACAGATTAGCAAATGTGACCAACAATATTTCTAAATTATTAGAGAATAAATTCAACGAAGAAAATTTGTTAGACTTTAAGTATAAATTAGAAATTATTAAAGAAGAATTATCGAATATCGAATATGCCATTCATTGGGCTAAAGCAAATATTGTAAATTCATTTATCTTTTCTAATACTGAAATTGATGTTTTGAGAGATATTTTTTATAATGATAACATTCCATTTGGTAATATGGATGAATTGCTAAATTTTTCTAAGATTAAAGTTGCTTCAAATGACAAAGAAATTGTTTACATAGTAAATATTCCAACAACCAATAGTGAAACCTGCGATAATTTTTCGATTAGACCTGTAAAAAGAAATAATGTAGTAATTAAGACAAATTTTAAAAAAATTTTGAAATGTTACAATAAGATATTTGGCATAAAGAATGACTGCAAAAGCTATAATAAACTAAGTATTTGTGAAATAGATAACATTATAGACATAACTGAAACAGATTGCATCCCAAACCTCCTGAAGAGTAAACCATCTCGCTGCACAACAACAAATGACGAGCATGTGGCACAGGTAGAGGAAATAGATGAAAGTATTATACTGCTGAATGAATTCAAAGGACAAATCGAGATAGACAACTCAACAGTAGACTTTAATGGAACCTTCATAATTCACCATCTAAATTCCACGGTACGAATCGGAAGCAAGACATATTTAACAACGCAAGCTACTCTTACTAAACCATTACCCGCATTGTTGCAGCCAAGTAATATGAGTCTCCAAGAACAAGTAATAACGCTGGAAAGAATGGAGGCTGTTAATGTTAACAATTCTCAACTAATCGAAAAATTACAAGTCGAGAATAAAATCAACCTATCCATTAACCTCGGATTGATAATCGCCATAACATTACTGGTTATTATTGTTTGTATATTGGATAAAAACAAAAGGGTAACTACCGAAATAGAAGACAAATTGCCCGAATTAAATAAACAATCATCGGAAGTGGGAAGAAAAGAAGAAACAGCAGAAGATGTCAATCTAAGAGTGAAGCCGAAAATTTCATCATCAATACCAGCAGCTAGCGGAAAAAATCAAAAAATCCATAACTTTCCTTTTTTCTAACTATTAATACGAGGACGTATGAACTTAAAGGGGGAGGAGTTAACACGGTAACAACAACAACAACAAAGACTACAATTACTGCACAAGCCATTCAACACAGTTATAACAACAACAACTATAATCGTCACGTCAACAGAAGTAAGAGTTCATCAACCAACAAACGTGCCAACATTAAAAGTGCAATGCTGGCAAATTCCATAAAAGTAACCAGAGCCACACAGGCCACAATAATGAATCGATGGGAAATGCGGAATCAGCAAAGACGTTGCCAAAGTAAATTCATTGATGGGAAATGCAAACTTAACAAAAACGCTACACGCGCAGCCATAAGCCTATGGTTTGGTGGGAATGCAAATTCAACAGTTTAGTTTAATAAATTAAGTTTCATTATTTTAAAGCTTTGCAGTCAGTTTCGTGAACTCATTAAATAAAGAACGTTACCGATAGGTAACTAAAAAAATAATTTTTTTGAAAAACATTTTTTAAAAAACTTAATTTATATAAAGGGTTTCCCAAGAAGAACGCAATTTTTAAATCTGGCAACATTCAAAGTGTCATTGTTTGACATTTGAACAATTGTTATTGTTTGCTAGTAGAGGGTACGAGGTTAGTAAAAATGGAGCGCTACACGAATGAACAACGCATTCTCATTGTGAAATTGTTTTACCAAAATGGTGAAAGTTTTGCGGCTACAGTTCGCAAATTGCGATCAATTTGGGGTCACAATAATGCTCCAAAAGAGTCAACTGTAAAGAGATTAATGGATAAATTTGCCGAAACTGGGTCTGTTAGTGATGTAAAGACAACAACGCGCCATCGACCAGGTCGATCGACCGAAAATGTCGCAGCTGTACGTGATGATGTCGCTTAAACTCCATCCACCTCAATTCGACACCGAGCTCAGCAAATTGGTGTCTCCAAATCCACTTTGCAGCGAATTTTGACGAAAGATTTGCATCTTCATGCATACAAAGTTCAATTTACTCAGGAAGTGAAGCCAGCTGACCATGGAAAGCGAAGGGAGTTCGTTAATTGGGTATTGGAGAGACAACATGAAAATGCTGATTTTGCCGATAAAATCATCTTCAATGACGAGGCCCATTTTTATCTTGATGGCTTCGTCAATAGGCAGAATTGTCGCATTTGGGGTGAGGAAAATCCTCGAGTGATTCACGAGAAGCAAATGCATCCTCAACGTGCCACTGTGTGGTGTGGTTTTTGGGCTGGCGGAATCATTGGACCTTTTTTTTTATGAAAATGAGGCAAGTCAAGCGCAAACAGTCAATGGTGTTCGGTATCGTGAAATGATAACCAGTTTTTTCTTGCCTAGAATTGAAGAAATGAATGTGGAGGGCATGTGGTTCCAACAAGACGGCGCCACATGTCATACAGCCAGAGAAACAATTCAATTGCTGCATCAGTCATTTCCCGGTCATGTTATTTCGCGTTTTGCGTGCGATTTAACACCATTAGATTTTTCTCTTTGGGGTTTTTTGAAGCCTTAAAAGAGGAAATTGGACGCTGCATTAATGAAATACCGCAGCATTCATGCAAAACGGTCATTGAAAATTTCATTAAAAGATCGCGTGCATGCCAGCAAAGCCGCGGCGGCCATCTGCACGATATATTGTTCCATACATAACCTCATTCTGTCTACTTTACGATATAATAAAGTTTCCCGATTTTTTTTTAAATATCTGTGTTTTATTTAAAATTTAAAAATTGCGTTCTTCTTGGGACACCCTTTATAAGTATATATGGTTCTGTATGTTATATGTAAGTAAATATGGTCCCGTGTTAGCCATATAAAATTATATATGCTGTTATATATAATACCATTTATTATCATATATATTATAGAGCAATTCCATATGAAAGCGATCACCTTTTGGACGACCCCTCTCCGATTTTAAAATAAATAGTCTCAATCGATTGCCCAGCAAAAAATAATGTACCTACATATTTTTTTTTTTTTTTTATAGTGACTGGTTTAGTGGTGGTGTACACCACTGTCATGTGACAAAATTGAAGAATTCTTCATAAGGGACCTCATTGACCTATCACTCGCAACGAGTGATAGCTCGTTGGAAAGGTATTAAATCAGGCTTTAATTGAAAAATAAAATTTTCCTAATTTTTCTCAGAAATTTACCTTTTTTCCCATGAAAATTAAATTTTCCCATGAAAATTAAACTTTCCGATTTTCCACAGAAGCTCCTAAATTTTCCGGCTAATTTTATTTTTTTTGGATTCCTCATAATTTTTGCTTTAAGAATCAGCAATAAAAAAATGGGCCCCGACTCCTTGTTTGGACAGGAGAAGAGCATTTAAGAGACCACCTTGTTCTCATTGTTTTTATATTTTTTATAATTGAATTATTTTTAATTATTTAACATTATTTTATTTTATTATTAAAAATACATTTTAAAAATTATTTTACAGTTAAAAATACATTTATGAAGAAAAAATCAATTTTTTTTAAGAGCCCCAAGTTGAGTGTGTAGTGAATATGGTCTGCCTGCCTTCACAAGATCGGCCATAAATCCATGGATAATAGCAGCAGTGGCATGTAATGGCACACCAAACCCGACTGAGGCTACAGGTCATAAAATGTTTTGTAAATTTTTTAAATTACCAGGTAATAAATATTTCGCCTAAAATGACACGTGCAGAAACAAGTCATAAAACACGGATTTTCCATAAATATGGCGAAATATTTATTACCTGGTTATTTAAAAAATTTACAAAACATTTTATGACCTGTGGTCGGCTTATTGGCAGTAACCAATTAAGTCCCTCTTTAAAAAACATTTTAGGACCAGTAGTTCACGCAAATTTTCCTATTAAAGAAAAGCAAATATCGCTTATTTTTTTTTACCTATTATATACGCAAGATTTCTGAACAGTTTCAAACATCTTTTTACATCGCGAGAAGAAGCAAAGAATTAGTTCGACAGAAGGGCATATTGGCGACTCCCACGGTGAAATTGATTCAAGATTTTTACTGCAATGATGACAACAGCCGCGCCTGCCCAGGTACACGTGACTATGTTATCACACGTGAAGATGGAGAAAAAGTACACAAGCAGCGCAGATTATTATTATGTAATCTATCCGAAGCATACCATCAGTTCAAAGAGAAATACCCAGCAGAAAAAGTGGGATTTTCTAAGTTTGCCATCCTACGACCAAAAGAATGCGTGCTGGCATTAGACAGGCACGGAACGCATTCAGTCTGCGTTTGCATGTTTCATCAAAACATCAAATTAATGTTCTTTCCATGCAAGCAATTGAAAGTATTTCACGGTGAAATTGAAACATATAGGGACCTCCTGTCGAAGTCGTTGTGCGCATACCCCACGGAAAATTGTCATCTGTCCAAATGCGACAATTGTCCGAAGATTGACGAGCTAGAGCAATATTTGGCGGAAAAGTTTGAACAGCTGTTAATTCAGGAGGTGCATTTCAAACAGTGGATAATTAGCAGCGGCAGATGTTCCCTTGAGACCGTGGTAAAGCAGATTCCGGAATTCATCGAGGAATTCGGATTCAAGTTGAATGAACTGAAGGCGCACCATTTCATATCCGAGATGCAATCGAAATTTCTAAAGGAAAGTAAGGAGAAATTAGCCCAAAATGAATTCATTGTGATAAGCGACTTTGCCGAGAATTACACTTTTCTCGTTCAGGATGAAATTCAGGCTTATCACTGGGCAAACGACCAATGCACGGTGCATCCTTTTTGCATTTATTTCAAAAACGAAGATAACGAACTACAGACCGTAAGCCTTGTTGTTGTCGCGGAGAGTTTAGCTCATAATTATGTGTCCGTTTATTTATTTCAAATGAAACTGTTTGAATTCTTAAGATCAAAATTCGATGCAATCGACAAAGTAACATTTTTCTCAGACGGCGCGGCTTCTCAGTACAAGAATAAAAAAAATGTTTACAATCTTTGCATAATTGAAGAAGAACAAAACTGCAAGGTCGAGTGGCACTTTTTTGCGACGTCCCACGGTAAGGGCCCATGCGATGCGTTAGGAGGAACCCTAAAACGCATGGCGACTAAGGCAAGTTTGCAAAGGCCATATACTGACCAGATCTTAAATGTACAACATTTGTTTTCGTGGATTCAAAGCAAGGAAATTGCCATTAACACAGTTTTATGCACTCAAAAAGAACACGATGCCATGGAGCGACGACTTCAAAACAGATATAATAATGTCAAAACTATAACTGAAACGCAATAGTTTCATTGCTTCATACCAAATATTTCTGATATGTCAATTAATGTAAAGCGGTACTCTTCGTCTGCCGACGTGCTAAATTTAAAGTTACTTTAATTTTAAAATGATGCCAAGACAATTGAATTTTTTAATAAATATTGTAATTAAGTATAAGCAGCAAAATAAGAAAGATTTTTTCTTCATAAATGTATTTTTAAATGTAAAATAATTTTTAAAATGTATTTTTAATAATAAAATAAAATAATGTTAAATAATTAAAAATAATTCAATTATAAAAAATATAAAAACAATGAGAACAAGGTGGTCTCTTAAATGCTCTTCTCCTGTCCAAACAAGGAGTCGGGGCCCATTTTTTTATTGCTGATTCTTAAAGCAAAAATTATGAGGAATCCAAAAAAAATAAAATTAGCCGGGAAATTTAGGAGCTTCTGTGGAAAATCGGAAAATTTAATTTTCATGGGAAAATTTAATTTTCATGGGAAAAAAGGTAAATTTCTGAGAAAAATTAGGAAAATTTTATTTTTCAATTAAAGCCTGATTCAATACCTTTCCAACGAGCTAACACTCGTTGCAATCGCTTTAGTAGTTTTTTTTTTAAACAACTTTCAATGAGGTCCCTTATGAAGAATTCTTCAATTTTGTCACATGACAGTGGTGTACACCACCACTAAACCAGTCACTATAAAAAAAAAAAGAGTATGTAGGTACATTATTTTTTGCTGGGCAATCGATTGAGACTATTTATTTTAAAATCGGAGAGGGGTCGTCCAAAAATTTGCCAATTTTGATCGTTTTCATATGGAATTGCTCTATATATAATTTTATAAATATATAATTAGATGTGGTTATATATGGCACAATATATAGTAATTTTCAAAAAATTAATGTAATATACGAGAGCAGATCAATAAGTCCGTGACTTTTCTAACTTCCCTCGTAGTAATATGAAATACAACACTGCTCTCAAGTACCAATCCTGTTAATAGACCACTGTCAAATTTTGAGCAAGTTCCGTCATTTACTTTGCGTTTAATAGCTGTTCAAAACATATAACCTCGTGGATTTTTTTTAAATGGGAAAAAGTGAATTTCGAGTGCTCATTAAATATTATTTTTTGCGAAAAAAAACCGTCAATCAAACTAAGGAAAAGCTTGACAAATACTATAGGGACTCTACACCATCGGTTTCAATGGTAAAAAAGTAGTTTATTGACTTTCGTTGCGGTCGCACAAGTAGAAATGACGCTGAACGTTCTGGACGGCCAATTGAGGTCAATACACCTGAAAATGTCGAAAAATCCACCATATGGTGTTGGCCGATCGAAGACTTAAAGTGCGTGAGATAGTTTTATATGGCAGTGCGGTTTCGATTTTTTTTTTCGATCAGTTGAATTTATGAAGGCTGTCTGCAAGATGGGTGCCGCGTTTGTTCTCAATTGACCATAAACGTAATCGTGTGACGTGTGTAGTCTCAATTGCAAAATTCAATGAATTTTGCTACGAATTGGTACCTCATCCGCCATATTCTCCGGATTTAGTCCCCAGTGACCATTTCCTATTTCCAAACCTAAATAAATGGCTCGGTGGAAAGAGATTTAGCTCCAACGATGACATTATTGATCAAATAAATGCATTTTTTATGGATCTCGAAAAATCCTATTTTTTTGGAAGGGATACAAAAATTGGAGAAACGTTGGACTAAGTGTATTGAGCTACAAGGAGATTATGTTGAAAAATATTTTTTTTTTGCAAAAAAAAAAATTGTGTTTCATTCAAAAAGTCACGGATTTAGTCATCCGCCCTCGTATAATTATATATTGTATTGCATACTGACATATGTTAATATATAGGGTCCGCCAAATAACTTTTTTTTTTTGAAAATGCTATAAAAAATATTTTCTCAAATTTCTTTTTTTATTTGAAAGTACAATCCTTCCCGTTAATAATGGAAAATAATTTCATTCAAATGGCTGCTTTGGCTGGCCTCTATAGTCAATGGCAATCGTCATCGGGCCATGTTGAACGAATTTTTGTTCACAAAAATTGAAGAGGAGGATAATGGCAACAATTTGGTTTCAACAGGACGGCGCTACGTCCCACACAGCCGAAGCTACACTCGATGTTTTGCGCCCTGTTTTTGAAGATCGCATTATCAGCCGCAGAGCTGATGTCGTTTGGCCACCTCGGAGCTGCAATTGGACACCGTTGGACTATTATTTGTAGGGTGCCGTCAAAGATAAGTGTTACGCCGACAAGCCAGAGAGAATTGACGCTTTAAAGGACAATATTCGTGAAGCCATTGGTGAAATACAGCTGCACACAATCGATAATGTGCTTAAAATTTGGACCGATCGTGTAGGCTACTGCATGGCCAGCCGAGGCAGCCATTTAAATGAAATTTTTCCATTATTAACCGGAGGGATTGTACTTTCAAATAAAAAAAGAAATTTGAAAAAATATTCACTAGTTTTTTTTATAGCATTTTCAAAAAAAAAAAGTTATTTGGCGGACCATTTATATGATAATATATTATTAGATGAGGCCACATATGATTATATCTAAACTTTTTTACTCGGGTAACTTTGAAATTTCTCCATAGATTTTCTTTAAATATATCTTGATTTATTTGTTGATTTGTATGCTATTAATATTTCTTAGGTTATTTGCAATATTTTTGGAATTTAGAAATGAAAAGTTCCAAAAAATCATTGAAAATCTATTTAAATTGCCTACTTTATGGCTGAATTGCAACCTTATATTTGTTGCATATTTTAAAGCGCCATACAGCCAATTTTCTTCACGTATAAATTTAATTATTAATTTTTTGTTAACACATTTATTTAATATTTAATATTTGTTTAAACTATAGCAAAGAAACTAATTAAAGTCGTATTTTAACACTTTAAAAAAAAGCCTCTAAAACTAACAGCAAAAATTTAATTACCTTTTAACTCAGGAGACGACACGCAAAACGAACATTAAATTAATGCTTTATCCTTGTAAAAATGACTCTCTTGAGATTTGGTTGTTGTATAACTGCTAGTTATTTAACCAGGTTGCTTGGTGCTCTTACTGTTAAGGACACAAATCGATGTTTGTTTTTTTTTTTTAAGAATTTTTGCAAGTATAATATTAAGAACAACAATAAGGCGGGTGGGAGGGGGGGGGGGGGGGGGGGGTTGAAATAAAATAAGAAAAAATAACTAAAATCAAATCTCTAAAGTCAACTTTCTATAATATTAAAACAAAAGATATTGCATGGCAAAAGTCTTTGTTGAACAAAAATAAAATCTTATACTTAATGTTCTTGAAAAATATATTTACGTAGAGTTCGAGTGATATATATCAAGGCTGTATACCTATTCTACATGTTTATACTAGCAAAGTTATACGAGTACATACCAAGATAACAATATTAAATAACATAAGTGGTGGCAGTATTGTTGTGCCAGTGTTGTTGTTGTTGTTGCTGGTATTTCTTATGGCAACGATTTTAAGTTCTTTAAAGGTGCGTGTTGATATTAACCATAACGGATGTGTCTAATCCTGTCAAAGTGTCTGTAAATATTCACAACAAACAGTAGATAAAGTAAGTGTATATTGTATGGAGTATAAATACTTTAACAAAACAGGCAAAATAGATTTAAAAGATAATACTAAGAGGGAAATTATCAAGGCCTAGGGGTTTTTATTGTGTTTTATAAGTTGGATTAGAATTTAAACCTCGAATGTACGTTTTTTTTATTTCCAATTAAATTGATACGAACCAAACAGAACAGACACATCTACCAGTATGAATACATGGTCGAATGTCGAATGATTATTATTGCTGGTTCGATTCCTGGTTAAGGCATTCACTTTGTGGAAAAAGTTTCACTCTTCTTATCAGTACTTTAACATATAATATTCCTACCAATGGGATCTCCAGCTTCACCAATTATAGCTGATATTGTAATGGAAAAATTATTAGATTCTTGTATAGAAAAATTAAATGTGAAACCAAAAATCATCACAAAATATGTTGATGATTTATTTTGCATTATTTCGAATGATTCAATTAGTGATATTTTATCAACTTTTAACTCATTTCATGACAATATAAAATTTACGATTGAGAAAGAATGTAATTCTAAAATTCCTTATTTAGATACATTAATAATAAGAAAGGGTGAGAGTTTATTAATAGATTGGTATCAGAAACCAACAGCTTCTGGAAGAGTTATTAACTATTTTTCTCAACACCCGAAAAGAATCATACTTAATACGGCTAAGAATTTGATTGAAAGGATATTAAAGATTAGCGATACAAAATTTCATAAAACAAATATACAAAAGATTAAAAATATTTTGTTAAATAATAATTACCCAATTCAATTAATCTGTAGATTGATAAGACAATGTAAAGAACAGAATAATTTAGTTACGAGAACGGTTACTGAACCTAAAATTTATAAATCTCTAACTTATGTTCCTCTTATATCTGAAAGATTAGAAAAATCGAAAATTTATGATAATAAGAAATATATAGTAGCACATAGAACTTATTACACATTAGGTAGATTATTTAGCAAAACGAAAGATAAAATAGATAAATCTGAAATGTCCAATTTAGTTTATAAAATACCTTGTAGTGGAAATGATAATGATAATTGTAGTAAAGTATATGTAGGTACAACAAAGAATAAATTAAAAACAAGAATTGCAGGACACAGATCTGATCAAAAATACAGGAACACTACTTCTACACAAAAAACAGCATTATCATTACATTGTACGGATTTTAATCATTATCCTGATTTTGATAGGACGTCAATTTTAAACACGGAAAATAATTACAGACGTAGATATATGTTAGAAATGTTACAAATTATGAAGGTACCATCTACACAACTAATTAATTATAAAACAGATATGGCAAATATTGCACAAAATTACAGACATTTAGTTAATAAAAACTAGGATAAATATTATTATGTTAAATGAAATGTATATAAAATATTTTTGTTCATGTAATATTTTAATTTTTCAAATATTGAAATTTTTGTTTTCTGTGATATTTTTATTTTTTAATATTGACAAAAAAAAAATAATTTTTAAATTACCGCCTTTTTTTAAAAAAATTGTTATATATAAGTTTTCAGTTTAATAATTTTAATTTATTATTTATAAAAAAAAAAAAAAAAAAAAAAAAAAAAAAGACAATTTCCCCTGAAGAAGTCACCTAATGTGGTGACGAAATATTGGGATAAATAAAGATTTATAATTGAATTTTTTATAAATAATGGATCTTTGGCTCAATAAGGAATATAATAATTCCAATTTAAATTTAAATTAGATTAGATCAAATATCAGTAAATAAATATATTCGAGCTACCAATGAAGTCAATTATCCTGTGAGGAAAAATATTGTAAATGTCGGAAGACGACATTAAACTGTCATCAGAAAACCTAATTCTTCTGTCACAAAGGACATTCGTAGATATTATATTCCGTCATCTCAGACTCCTACATACATCAGTCTCATCTTGACCCAGTACCGTTGGTAACTGAGATCCCAATGTCTAGTGAATTTCCTTAAGTTCTTTCTGCCTAAGGTTAATAGTCGCCCTGACTCTTTACTTAACAGATAAATAAATTTTTTGGCCATGGCGATTTTGGCCATATCCAAAATGTTCGAACTCTCCCCATAATCTGAGCTTCACCCTAACATATCTCGTGCATATTCCACAGAAATGGTTTAGCCGCGTTGAAGTATAGGTGGGCCGTGCAATTGGTTAGAAAATCTGTACTTTCGTTATCCTCATGCCCCTGATGGGCAGAAACCCACCCTTGTGTATGAATGCACCTGTCCAGATAACACTTTATAGGCCATAAGAGCACTTTGTGCTCTCCGAGTGTCAAGAAAGAATGTAGATAAGGGATCTAGCCATACCCCTCCGTGGGTTCTCCACCAAACAAACATATATGACGAAGAATTCTGTCTGAATAAAGTAGGGATATTTGGCCCATGAGATGTGTACGTTGGAACCCAGAACCAAGGACATCCGCATCCATATCCCATGTCCTTCCAAAGAGCCTTGGACAGGCATAAAATGCTTTGAGTCAAGGTGATCATTTTAGGATTTGTCAAGAGTTAACCCCATGTACTTCAAACTGATCAAGAAGCCTATTATCACACCCCCAACAAAAGGCATAGACAGGTTAACCTCCTCCTATTCGTGTAGTGTTATCAGCAACGTCCTAAATGGCTTAACGGACAACTCAGTTTTATGACACCATGCATGAGCAAATATCAGAGCCTGTTGCATACGCTCAAAAATAGTACTGTCTCTCCATCCGACGACGGAAATGACAAGATTATCACGTTTTCTTAAGACCAAGTCGTTTAGACCCTAATTTATAACAACCCTGTAGGAAAAGGGCCTATTTCAGGACACGTCACGTGATAGGGACCGTAACGTGACCAGTTTTTTTTGCTATGACATGCTGCAGGATTGGTCTAAAAGACCATGTCACACAACTAACCTCAAAGAACATATCACAGAACGAACGCAAAATAACATGTAATGACTTTTAAACTGGTCACGTGGTAGGGTATTTTAGGTCCTCTCTTTACTTTTCTCGTGATATGAATTTTCGGAACCTATGCAGTTTTCATCTGTCAGGGGACAGATCCCATTTCCCAACTGACCTCTTTTTTATCGCAGGAAAGTGTCCATATTAATGGCAATAAAACACCGAATTGACTACGTAACCCACAACTGATGTGTAGCGTGCTACCAGTCAGGAGACAAACGTACATTCCGCTCTTCAGGTTTGGAATTTTTTGAATTGCAACAGACCCGCAGAAGGTTACGTAACCTGGGAAGTGCGTGCCAAGCAAGTAGTTTGCTGCTTTCATCAGAAGATTCAGTGCGGGAACCATACTATCTTTTTATTATTTTAAAAAATTATTAATAATGTGTTATTCCTGGGTTAAAAATATGGCCAATATGAACATAAAAGTTTTAATTTTTTTGAGTTATTTAGCGGCGCGCACAAAAATATCAACATTTCAAAATTTATAGACAAGTTTTTATACAAAACCCAAGTAGTTTTGTCTTTACTTCTTAACCCCGAAATGGAATTTTGGGCCGGTCAAAAATACTTTAATGTATTTAATTTTTCTCTCCTCTATCACATATCCGAATTGCATTAAGATCGTAGATCGCCCATTGCGATACCATCCTTGTTAGCCAATATTCCAGGGATTATAAATTTCTTACTTGGGCAGAACGTTTAAGGAAAGTCTTTTTGCCCCTATTTGTGAAAATTTCATATTGAAATTTCCAAAGTAAATTAACACATACCATAAGAAATACAAAATTTTAATTTGCCCTTAAGAAATTTCACCTCTGTAATTCCCATTTTACTACGTTTCTGTCTAAAATTTCAAAAATAATGTTACCAGAGAGGCAATTTGGACATGGCCTTCAGGAAGGCACTTTCCCCCTCTTAAATCACCATTTCATTTTCAAAACCCCGTCTTAGTGGATGTGAACCTTGAAATAGAGGCCTCCAAATTTCAGGATGGTTGATTAAGGATACATGTTTAACTTTTCAACGCTATTTTCCCACGTTTGCATTGGAAATTCCAAAAAAAAAAAATATCTCTTTAGTGATTTATGGAAGACATAATATAAATTTAAGATTTCTGGCCGATGGGTTTTAATCAGGACGGTAAGAAGGAGACTTTTTTTTTGTACCCCTCTGGATGAGGAATCTACATGTCAAATTTGGTTTGGGCAGGCCATTCAAAGTTTCTGGCGAAAACGCCAAAAAGTGCCTTATACCAGGGAACAAATATTTTAAATTTCTGATTTCTTGTTTGGGCACGCCATTAAGGAGTATATTTTTCCCCTTCTTGCCCCACCCTGAAATAATTAACCAAAAATACCTACATGCCAAATTTTAACTTCCCAGCTCCAGCGGTGTGGGCTAGGCGATGTTGAGTGAGTTAGTCAGTCAGTCAATCAGTTAGTCTGTCGCGTTATCATTTTATATATTGACACAAGTCCATACAGGTTGGTTGAAAAGTTCCGGCGCTCGAAATGAAAGAATACTGTTTTTGTTACGAAATATATTTTTTTATTCAATATAATCTCCTAGAAGCTCAATACACTTGTTCCAATGATCTTCCAATAATTTTATCCCATCCTTATAATGGTTTTCTGGAAGCTCTGCAAAATAACCGTCTACGGCTGCTATGGCCTCTTCATTCGACGAAAAATGCTTTCCACGAAGGAATTGTTTGAGATTTCTGAAGAGCTAGTAGTCACTGGGAGCCAAATCTGGTGAATACGGTGGATGTTGAAGCAATTCGTACTTTAATTCTTTGAATTTAGCCATCGTCAAAACACTTTTGTGAGCAGGTGCATTGTCTTGATGAAAAATGGTTTTTTTCTTCTTTAAGCCAGGTCTTTTCTCACAAATTTTTCCATCCATCTGATCCGAAAAGGCTGCAATAATATTCAGAGTTGATTGTTTTACCTTTATGAAGATAATCAATCAACAAAATTCCTTTTGCATCCCAAAAAACTTATGCCATAACCTTCTTTGCTGATCGTTATGACTTCACCTGCTTTGAAGCTAAACAACTAGCTTCAGTCAACTGTAAACGTTCTTGTTTCAATTTAGGATTTATTCGGCTTAAAACGCTTCAAATTACGCTGAGAAATTTGTTTTCGATCCAGTTTTTGTTGAATTGTTAATGTGTGCGGCACTAACTTTCCAAACAGTTTTTTCAATATGTAATTCTTCATGTAAAATATGGAGTACTCGTTCGTCTAAGATGCCTATGGCATTAGCAATTTTACGCTTAGTCAAACTTGGATCTTCACTAACCATATTATGTACCTGCTCAATGATTTCTGCTGTGGTTGCAGTTTTTGGTCGTCCTTCGCGTGGATCATCTTCAAGGCTGGTACGACCACGTTTAAATTCACCAGCCCAAAATTCAACGTTGCGTTTTGAAGGTGAGGACTCCTCCTCTTGTTCATAAATTTCCTTTGCATTTAAACCCTTCAAAACAAAGATTCTAATGACTGCACGATATTAAATTTTTTGCAAATTAAAAAAAATCAATGACACGTCAACTTCAAATGGCTTGTAAAAAAAAAGTTTGGAGCTAGCAGTGCCATCTGTTGGTGAGCGCAGGAACTTTTCAACCAATCTGTATATTCCATTTAAGTTCCAAGAATTAAATGACTTTGATTTACCCGTTTATTTCAGATTTTATATTAATCTAGAGCCCTTTTAGACAAATCCCTTTACTACTACACTTCTTTTACAAGAGTATAAATTTCCAGCATATTATCTTTTGATAGCAAAATAAAGGTGAAAAGTAAAAATTTGGTTTAATATAGTACCTACCATAACGAAAAATTAGAACAAAAGATTGCGTAAACAAACAAAATAAAACAAAAGCCTGCACAAGCTTGTTACACTAAGGTAGATATTTCCTGACTCTTATTGTTGTTATTACTTTTGTTGTTGATAGTGTTAATAATAATAATAATGTTGATGATGATGATACGGATGATATTATTGTTGGTGTCTGTTAATGTGGATGAAATGTTGATGTTTCATTGTGATAATCAAAAGTAAAATATGTACTATTGTCTATAGGTAGTATTTAAAATGTTAGCATCTTATTATGCTAATGTTACAGTTTTTCTTTTTTTTTTTTTTGTTTTGTGTATCATTACCTTTAAACTTTCGAGATTAATTTTGGCATAAAACTGGAAAATTTTTGGTTTTCAAATACCTACATTATTTTCTACACCAATTTTTTTACTTGTATTCATTGTAGTACTTAACTAACCGGAGTTACAGTTTATTACAAAATTTATGATAACGGCTAAATATTCTTTAATCAACTGTAATCTAAAACTACTACGTAGTTAGAAATAATGTTGGCCGGGCTAAAGCCCGGCATTGCCGAAGTCCTCAGATGAAAATGGTTCGAAAATTGTATTATTAGAGCATTAGCACAAATGCCAATTAACAATTGTTTTAGATTTTAGGTTTTTAGCCAAAAGGGGTATGTTGGGCAGGACGTCAAGGAGGAAACTTCCCTTCCTCCTAAAAATTTCCAAAAATCAGTAGTTAGCTCATACTCCAAGAAACAGGTTTATACAATTTCAGGCTTCCAGCCAAAGGGGTTTGTGCAGGCCGTCATGGCCACATGGTTGTCCGAAAATTCCATATTTCTAGTTAGAATATGGGCTAATTGTAGCGCACGTTTATGTCAAATTTCAAGTTTCTAGACAAAGGAGTTTGGGCAGGCCGTCAAAGGGCAGGGCAGGCTTTTCTTTTTATGCTCCTTCCCGTAGGAATTTACAAAAAAAAAAAATTCCCTCTGTGAAGATGTCTACGCCTTAGGAGGAGCCTATTTAGCAAATTCAATCTTTCTAGCTCTAGCAGTTATGCCAGGCCGTCAAGGGGGAGAATTTCTCTTTTGTTCCTCCCTGTAGAATTTTACAAAAATCCCGTCTTTGCTAATGTCTACGACGGAGAAGGAAATTTCATATCAAGTTTTGGCGACTTGGGGCTAAGCACTGTTGAATTAGTGAGTGAATGAGTGAGTGAATGAGTGAGTGAATGAGTGAGTGAGTGAGTGAGTCAGTCAGTAATGTTATTCCTTTATATAAAGAGTCTCCAGTACTACATTGACGTCTAACACAACAACACTCCCCCCATACCAATACCACTATAAACAGCATCACCACAAATAAAAAACAGTATTCAAATATACACAGACATACATATGTACGTATATTTACACTTAAAATAATAATATTTACACTTAAATAATACATCTAACACTTTTCGGTGTAAGAAGATATTTGTTGATATTAAGAATATTTCATTTTATTGAAATTTTTTGACAAAATTGTGTAGACTTACTAATTTTTAAATTCTTAAACAGATTTGATTTTTTACTCAAAATAATACGCCCGAAATTTAAGTGAACTTTTCCTAATTTTAAAGGATTTTTTTTTTTGAAAGCAACAACATTTTGTAAAATTATTAAAATTTTAATAAAGTAGTAATTACGAACTTCCCTCGTTGTTAAATGCAACACTGCTCCCATCAAGTACCACCTTTTAATAGACTACTGTCAAATTTTGAGCAAGTTCCGTTATTTACTTTGCGTTTAACGGCAGGTTTTTTCAAGGTCCATAAAATAGGCATTTGTTTAAGTAATAATTTCATCGTTAGAGCTAAATTTCTTTCCACCGAGCCATTATTTTAGGTTTGGAAATAGTAAATAGTCACTGGGGGCTAAATCCGGAGAATAAGGCAAATGAGGGGGCAATTCGTAGTCTACTTCATGGATTTTTGCCATGGAAACTAAGCTGTCACACGATTCCGTTGGTGGTCGATTGTCAGCAAACGCGGCAGCCATATTGCGGAAAGCTTTCTCATACCCAAGTGATCGTTCAAAATTGAAACCTCTGAGCCATGTGAGATGCCTATGTCTTCCACAATCTATCGCACATTCAATCTCCGATCGGGCAACACCATATCGTGAATTTTTTTCAATTGTTTTAGGTGTAGAGACCTCAACTGGGCGTCCAGAACGTTCGGCATCTTCCGTGCTTGTAAGGCCGCAACGAAAATCAGTAATCCACTTTTTTACCATTGAAATCGATGGTACAAAGTCCCCATAGTATTTACCAAGCTCTTCCTTGGTTTGATTGACAGTTTTTTTTCGCAAAAAATAATGTTTAATGAGTACTCGAAATTCACTTTTTTCCATTTTTAAAAAAATCCACGAGGTTGTATGATTTGAACAGCTGTTAAACGCAAAGTAAATGACGGAAATTGCCCAAAATTTGACAGTAGTCTATTAATAGGTGGTGCTTGATGGGATTAGTGTTGCATTTCATATAACTACGGGGGAAGTTCGAAAAGTCACGGACTTATTAATCCGACCTCGTATTTAACAGAATTTTTTTTTGTCAATTTTGTAGTTTTTAATAAAAAAATTTACTAAACTTCCGCAAATTTTATTTAAAGATAAACATTAAGCGCATTACAGAACATTAATTACAGACTGGATGCACAGTTTTTTTTTTTTTTTAAATAGTGTATGTATTGCATAGACAGGATGGTCCAAAACTATACAACTTTGGAAAATATTGCTTGAGCCACATTGGGAAATATTGCAAAAGTATATCCAAAGTAATTGCTGTGTTACCCAAACTGTACGTTTGTTGAACAGAAGTTTTGCGCGAAATGAAACACCCGACGTTGTACGAGAGTTTCTGAGAAAATTCGTGAGACTGTCTTTCTAGTGGACAACACTTATGGGTTCCGTCTTTGTATGCTGCGTATCGTTGAGAATGTGGCTGCTGAGGCCGAAAGTATGCAATTCAATCCAAGTACCTCGACTCCCCATCGATCTCAACAACTCGGTATTTTACACAAAAACATGATTACAATTTTTCACAAAGACCTTGGATTATTCGCTTACAAGGTCCAATTGACTCAGCAATTGAAGGCAGTTTGGTTTTTGTGTGGGCCTTACAGAAGCTCCACAATTTTCATCTTCATCTTGGCGGCTATGTCAACAAACAAAATGTCCGCCTCTGGAGATCGGAAAACAATGCACTCACAGAGAGTGAGACTCTTATGGCTAATATCGTTGTGAGACATAATTTGTTAATTTTAATTTAATTTTTAAAAAACATACTCGCATTTGGACCACCCTTTGCATACACTATGTATATATAACTTATAAGTATTTATATAAGTACGTGTGTCTTTATGACAATGTAATTTAGTAAATGTATTTAATGTGTTTTTTTACGTGGTTATGCTTTTAATTTAATTACAAAATACTATCTTAAATGATCTTTAATGCTATTAAGTAATTGAAAATTAATTTAATATTACGTGCCAAGCTGTTATGGAATAACAATTTTCAAAACAGATGTTGATGCATGGGAAATTCAACCATGCGAAGTCCTAGATGTCAATTTAATTGTTACAAGAAAAAAAAACAAAGGAATTAGTGACAAGGAATATTCTAGACTTTCAAATTTTAAAGAAATTTATATAAACATATTTTATTTAATTAAAATTCTTCTGGGCTATTAAGGAAGTAAAACATGAAACCTTAAAGCTCAAAAATCAACTACATAGTGTTTGGATTTGAATTCTTAATGGGTCAAAATGGACTTCTGTTAAAATCTTCTATATAGAAGATGGGACAAAATGTATCAATTTATGGGAAAGTGCTGCCGTTTCTTGAAGTGCGAAATTTATAATGAATGACGATGAATGGCTATACGCTTCAAGAACGAAGGATTTTGCATCAATAATCTAAATTCTCGGTTCTGAGAGACGGAATAATCGCGAATAAATCATGAGGCAACTTTACACAATCTCAAAGCCACTAAATGATTTTACCGTCCCTGAATTTTTCCTATGGATATGATTGAACAACATTGGAGCCGAAATTGACAACGTGACACCACAATTGTTACGCACAGTTATGCAAAATATAATCAAAAGAACCCAAATCTGCATCAACGCGGACAGCGGCTATTTCTCAGACATAAGTTTTCATCATACCTGGGCGATCTCAATTACATTTTGCAAATTTTCGCTTGTATAATTTGTTTACATTTATAATTCTATCAGACCTACGCTGATGTTTATGGGGTTAAACTTTTCGTTGGAAAATTTTTTTATTTCTGTTTACTTAATTACAGAGCAATTACTCAACTACATCTATTACATGTTATTGAAGTAATTGCATTTAATTGCATTAAATTTAAGAACAAAAAAATATTCATTATTTCCCATGTCTGGTAGTAAAAATTTTTGAAATTTTCCAAGGAAAAATTTAATCCCACAAACGTGAGCGTAGATCCGATAGAATTATTAATTAATATGAACAAATTACACAAGCGAAGAATTGCAAAATGTAATTAAGGTCGCCCAGGTCTGGTTTTCAAAATTAATTTATACAAAATTTAAATTTGAAAGTAAACCGAATTGGTGAAAATCCTAACGAGTTTTCAATTTAAACAAAAATTATAGCGAAAGAAAATCAGATGATAGTTTTTGCCCCACACTGTACGAAGGAATAGCGCTACTGACTGGCTCATCATGGAGCTTGAAACTAGATATTTGGCAGACATACGCTAAGACGGAATTTTCGGAAATTTTCGAGGGATGGGGAAACCCTGCCTTTGATGGTCTGTCACGGTGACGGCCTGTCAGACAGGCTTGAAAATAGAAAAACCGCTTTGACTTGAAACCTGGAGTATGCGCTAATTAGTTGACAAGGTTCCTTTTCAAATTTCAACCAGGAACGTGATAAAAAGGGATTTTGAAAGAGTTAAAGTTTCTCTCGCTTTGGGTAGAAATATGAATTATAAAATATGTGGGAATTTCGTCCTGTAACGTGGAAAAAAGGAATCAAAAAGGCGAAAGTTTTCTCCTTAATGGCCTGGCCAAACTGCTTTGGTATAAAAATTGAATGTGTTCCTTGAAGTATGGCTAATTTATAGATAAAACAAAATGTTGCCCTTAACGGCCTGATCAAACCATTTGGACTTAAAAACTTGAAGTCTAAAGAAGAAAAGAAATTGAAATACTAAAATTGCGAATAAAAAGGGAATAGATTTGGGACGCAGTGGAAGTGAAATACTAGGCAAAGGAACCGAAATAGAATGGAACGGACAACGAGTGGAATTGAAACATTAGACAAGGAGAAAGAAATAAAATGGGGAACGAATGGAATTGAAACACTTGGCAATGAGAACGAAATGGTATAGAACAGGAAACGAAAATAATTGAAATAATATACAAGGGAGTGAACGAGGAAATAGTGGAATTAAAGTATTTTACAATGGGAACGGAAAGGAATGAGGAACGAGTGGATTTAAAATACTAGGCAAGGGTAGTGAAATGAAATGGAACAGGGAACGAGTGAAATACAATCACTAGGCAAAGGAAAGGCAGTGAAATATAACGGGAAACTGGGGGAATTGAAACACATGTAACAGGGAATGAATTGTAATGGAGAGAGACTGAATTTTTTAGTGATTGTTATTTATATATTTGTTTTAGTAAAATTTTGAATGGCAAATATTTTTGTTAATTTGCTGCAATTTAAAACGATTGCCATTACTCATTGAATTTACATCCTCAAAATATTATTATTAATTTAGAAAAATGGTAATAAAAATAATATCATTACATTTTATATGAAAATAATGGTAATGAAATCATTAATTAGTAAGTCATTTCAATTTTGTAGTCCCATGTATGATAGACATTTATTGTATTAAGAAGGGTTTTTTTGATATTTTTTTTATGGGTGAGATAAAAAAAGGAAAGTCAGCGCCATAAGGTCCTTCAAATAAAACTATTTTTTTTTTAAAGAGAAGCAACAGTCAGGAAATTCTTTCTAATTATTAATGTGTCGCTTTCTTTGGAATGGGGAAGGAGGAGAAACAAAAGGTGTTGAAAAATAAAAGGTTTCGAATATGGCAACACTGTAATTCGTCTGTAAATCGTCCGCCATCTGGAAGAGATTTGGTGAAATGGTTGAAGATTTTTTTTTAGATCCTAGCTCGGAAAAATTTTCGGGAACTCCTTCGGAACGTTGCGATATGTATGAGAAATTGAAAACTTATCTATATTATATATTCTAAATTGACGTTGGCGTGACTGGGGATTGAACCCAGAACCTTCTGTGTAACAGTCCAATTCGCTAAGCATAACAACACAACGACCATTTTAAATATTTTTATATTTGCTACCTGTAGCGTGGGAATAATCCTTAAATCCAAATTTTGGAGAATCTTTGCATGCGCACTGGATCTTACAATGGAATTGATTTTAGAAAAATCAACAGTGTTGCCCCTTGGGCCTATATGAGCTCGTATAGTAAACTTTCATTAAAATATCTTAATATTTTCGATCTGTAACTTGGTAAAAAAAAAATAAATGGTAATCGTTAAATCAACTGAAAAATTGTGTCTACACTGAGTACATTTGTGTGCAGTGAAATCTGATAATCAATTATTTTACGAGTACAATCTTTGCGAACTTTAAATTCTATCTATATTCTGTTGCATTTTAAATTCAATTACTTCATAGATTTTTGGAAATCTTTATTCAGTATTTTTGTATTCATACTTTCTTTCCCCATCACTCTATGCATTCATCCGTTTCATAATGCAATTCAATTTATCAGACAAAACGTGTTCAATTTTGTGTTAAGTATCAATGCCTTTAACTGCATGCGTAACAGCTAAAATTTTCAACATATTGAAACATATTGCAATTTGATGCAAGTAATATCAACTAGAAACCAGAAACCATAATAAGTTAAGAAATATTGTTATGCATTTTGAAACAATATTTAATACCAAGCACTTTAAAATATATAAACGTGACTGGGAAATTGTATTTGTAAGTGTATTTGGAGGGGAGTTTTTATTTTTAAAATGGTTTAAAAATCAGGATGTACATATATATATTTTTTTATAACAAAGGATATGCTTTAAATTGGAATTATGTTAAGACTTGCAAGCGTATATTATATTGAATTTGTGGTAGAAGAAAATTTTTATTTTTTTTTTTAATCTCTCAACAATATAAGGTACGATGTAAAGCAATACAGATCAACCTTAAAATTTTTCCGATTGAACTTCAGTAACTCCACCGAAGTAAAATAACATAAAAGGGCAAAGAACAAATTAACATCTGATGACGGGCAACAAGTATTCTTTAAATTATCATCTCGCGTGAATACAGTGTTGCCATATTTGAATACTTTCATCTTTCATCACCGTTCATCTCTCCTCTACTCCTTTCCAAAAAAAAGCAAAACACATTAATTAGTATGAAGAATTTCCTGAGTGTTGCTTTTCTTAAAAAAAAAAAAAACGATTTGAAATGATTAGAAATATTTTATTGTAAGCGGCGTATTTTTAATTTAATATGTTTCCTGACAAACAGTGGCATGCCCAGGATTTTGTTTCGGTGGAGGGGCCCAAAATATATTTTTTAATTTTTTTTTAAAGCTGGCAATTTCTAAACCTTAATTTTTTGACCTTTTTGAAGCATTTAAAACAAAATTTACAGCTTTACAATTTTTAATCAAACTTTTTTTTTTAAATTAAAACTAAATATTTCATTGACTGAGTTCTAATGTACACTCAGATAAAAAGTTAGTAGAAAAATTTGTAAACGGTTTTCAATCCCACTTTACTATTTTTGTACTGATTTTTAGTAAAAAAAAATATATTATTTAGCAAATCTTTTTGCAATTAATTAGCTAAGAAAAAATTAAAAAAAAATTTTAAAGCTTAAATGTTACATAGATTAACAAAGGGATCGGAGAGAATATACCGACTCATGTCTAAAAATAGGACATCCACTTAAAATAGCACTAAAAAGGTTTTTTAGCCCTAAAAATCAGCCCTAAAAACAATTAAAATTTCACCTTAAAAGTAAAAAAAAAAAAAAAAAGAAATGACTAAAATATTTTTTAAAACAGAAATTAACAAATTAAAATAAAAAGATAAATTCGTTTATGTTTAAACAATTTTTAAACCTTTATTTATTTATTTTTTTTAATTTTGTCCAAAATATTTAAAAAAAAAAAATAAATAAAATAAAAAAATGTTGATGCTGGATAAAAAAAAAAATAAATTTAAAATTTTGTACTTAACATTAGTAAATTTTTTTTTGCTGATTTTAGCAAACAGATTTTAAGTTCCACTTTACACTACTAATTTAATTGTAAAGGGTGGTTAAACTTTAAGGACCGATGTTGATTTTGAATAAAGCACAAATTATTTAGGAAATTATTATCATTTCTTTTTACTATGATAATATGGTATGGTTCAAATATGTATGGAACAAATGGCTTCCGCGACCCCGGCGGCCCACCTCCATCCAATGATCAAAATTTTCAATGTCGCTGAGGCATAATTAAGGTTATATGCCGTTAATGTGCCAATTTATCTCATCCTTTAGCTCTTGAATTGTTGCTGGCTTATCAACGTACACCTTTTCTTTCAAATAACCCCATAGAAAGAAGTCCAACGGTGTCAAATCACATGATCTTGGCGGCTAATTGACATCACCACCACGTGAGATAACACGGCCATTGAATTTGTTGCGCAAAAGAGCCATTTTTTTTTTTGTTAGATGTGTGGTAAGTGGCACCATCCTGTTAAAACCACATATCGTCCAGGGTCATATCCTTAATTACTGGCCATAATAAGTCCGTTATCATCTCGCGATAGCGAACACCAACGACGGTAAATGCTTGGCCCACCTCATGACACACTATCGCGAACAACAGCAATGTTTTCCGCAGAACGAACTGGGCGAACATGCACAGGTGTTTTCACAGACCCGCTTTGCTGAAATTTGTCCACAATTCTCCCGATTGTGGACACATTTGGTCGATTATGCTGACCAAAAAAAACTCCACGAAGTGCACAAAATGCATTTTGATTTGAACGCCCATTTTCATAATAAGCCTGAATAACTTTAACGCGTTGGTAGATTGTGTATCTTTCCATGGTTCAAATTGAGTTAGTCTGAAATTGAGAAATGTCAAATGAAATGCAGAAAAAAAAGCTTGACGTTTTAGGTGTGGTTCACATTCAACATCGGCCCTTAAAATTTAACCACCCTTTACTACACCTCAGCAGACATGTGTTGCTAAGATTAGCAAAAAAATACCGCTGCGCACAAATTAGCAAAATTTCCCGTAATAACGGCAAAATTTTCAGTTGCCATTAAAGACTTTTTTTGGTGAGTGAAAACGATTAAATTAAGTACATTTTGATTGTTTTTGTGTTGTAAAGATTCTCTCTGCTTTTATGTCATTTTGATAAAAAATCTATTATGCAATAGTATATTATAAACTCGGACCGAAAAATCTATTTGTGAGGCGAAAATTTTACTAAAAATTTTTACTAAAAATATAATTCTTAACAAGTTTCCAAATTGCCAAGCTCGTAAGACTCAATGTCATAGAAAACCATTCGCTCTAAAATTTTATAAGATCGTCGGATGCTGCAAAAACCTCATATCGATGATGTCTCTTCCATTGTTACAATCAAATTTAATAAGAACTGGCTAGGAGGACACACTGATGGACAAAGAGCAGAAATTTACTTAATTTTTGAATTATTTTGAAAAGCAGTCGTTGCGCATCACGAACATATATGATAATAAAATGATTTTTTATTATAATTCTTTAAAATATTTCAATTTAGATTAACCTAAGTAAATTAAATGTTTCTAAGGAGCACATTCGGATGTTATTGATTCCATGCAATATAAAATGCCTCAGACAGCCAGGTTAACAATGACTTATGTCAAATAAGAATTCTCTAACCGTGTGGTTATTTTGGCATTGCAGTGATTTGTAAAATGAGATAGAAAAAATAAACTCCATATAAATTTTATGGTACATATTTTTTTTTTATATCTATCCCTCTCTGTGTATCACTGCATTTTTAACATTTCCTTTTACTCATTCTCTAGTCGCCATTATGATTCAATCAGCTGTTTCCTGTGATAAATGCGTATAATGCTGTGCATAAGCAACATTTCTTTGCTTTGCATATTTTGGGGTAATTTTTCATTCCATCATATTAGGGTTTATTTTTCATTTCTATAAATTGGGGTTATTTTGCATTACGAATAAAAACCTCAATCTAATAATTGAAAATATGCTTAAGTTTGGGGCAAATTTTTATTTGGTTGGGATCATTTTCATTATATTTTTACTGTTAATTTTTATTATGAAATTTTAACCCAAAATATGGGGCTTAAATATATTTTAAGATTGGGGTCATATTTCTTGGGGACATTTTGCACAATGCCACCGTAAACTACATATATCCAATTTTTAACAATAAGAAAAAGCACAGATATCATGGAAACGTAGAATAACCACGTGCAAATTTTTACTCAAATTCAACGACCATTTCAAAAACATATAAATACATATGTTTTGATATAAAAACAAGTAAGAGCGGCTTAATTCGGCTATGCCGAATCTTATATACCCTTCACCATGGTTGGGAAAATAGTGAAGTTTATATATGGACGTATATGGAATGATGTCTGTGAAGTTAAATTCCAAAGTTAAATTCCACTAACAGAAAAATGTTATTTTTTACAGACGGCTGTTAACACTAACATTTTTGTCTCATTCTCAGTCAATTTTAACATTATCTATAAATTTCTTAACAATGTAGATAGCTTTTATAAAGACGACTGTTAACACTAACATTTTTGTTTTTCTTTCTCATTCTCAGTCACTTTTAACATTATCTATAAATTTCTTAACAATGTACATAGCTTTTATAAAGACGACTTAACACTACCATTTTTGTTTTTCTTTCTCATTCTCAGTCAATTTTAACATTATCTACAAATTTCTTAACAATGTACATAGCTTTTATAAAGACGACATGTACATATATGCTTTTTTTATAAAAATAATTTTTAATATTAACATATTTAAAAAAATTGTGACACCTAGTAGTTTTTTTCTATTAAATTAAATGAAACATATTTTACTAAATAAAAATAAGCAAAAAAAATTTGTTACCTAAAAAACTATGGGCCAATAAGTCTTTCCATACTAAATTTTTTAACTTTTTCGTATTTTATATGCCACAGTGGCCATTTTTGAAGAGGTTACGAAACCGGACCTGGTGGAGCAGGTTGCCACTACATCCTAGTTAATGCCCATGAAAACCGTTTATCTGAAATTCGGTTAGGGGTGACACTATAGGCCATTAACTTTTTCCCCATATTAACTTTTATATGTCACAGTGGCCATGTTTGAAGAGGTTACGAAACCGGACCTGGTGGAGCAGGTTGCCACTAGATCCTAGTTAATGTCCATGAAAACCGCTTATCTGAAATTCGGTTAGGGGTGACACTATGGGCCATTAACTTTTTCCCCATATTAAATTTTATAACTATTTTGCAATTTTATATGCCACAGTGGCCATGTTTGAAGAGGTTACGAAACCGGACCTGGTGGAGCAGGTAGCCACCAGATCCTAGTTAATGTCCATGAAAACCGCTTATCTGAAATTCGGTTAGGGGTGACACTATGGGCCATCACCTTTTTCCCCATTTTAATTTTATAACTTTTTTGCAATTTTATATGTCACAGTGGCCATTTTTGAAGAGGTTACGTAACCGGATCTGGTGGAGCAGGTAGCCACTAGATCCTAGTTAATGCCCATGAAAACCGTTTATCTGAAATTCGGTTAGGGGTGACACTATAGGCCATTAACTTTTTCCCCGTATTAAATTTTATAACTTTTTGCACTTTTATATGCCACAGTGGCTATTTTTGAAGAGGTTACGTAACCGGACCTGGTGGAGCAGGTAGCCACTAGATCCTAGTTAGTGTCCATGAAAACCCTTTATCTGAAATTCGGTTAGGGGTGACACTATAGGCCATTAACTTTTTCCCCATATTAACTTTTATATGTCACAGTGGCCATGTTTGAAGAGGTTACGAAACCGGACCTGGTGGAGCAGGTTGCCACTAGATCCTAGTTAATGTCCATGAAAACCGCTTATCTGAAATTCGGTTAGGGGTGACACTATGGGCCATTAACTTTTTCCCCATATTAAATTTTATAACTATTTTGCAATTTTATATGCCACAGTGGCCATGTTTGAAGAGGTTACGAAACCGGACCTGGTGGAGCAGGTAGCCACTAGATCCTAGTTAATGTCCATGAAAACCGCTTATCTGAAATTCGGTTAGGGGTGACACTATAGGCCATTAACTTTTTCCCCGTATTAAATTTTATAACTTTTTCGTATTTTATATGCCACAGTGGCCATTTTTGAAGAGGTTACGTAACCGGACCTGGTGGAGCAGGTAGCCACTAGATCCTAGTTAATGCCCATGAAAACCGTTTATCTGAAATTCGGTTGGGGGTGACACTATAGGCCATTAACTTTTTCCCCGTATTAAATTTTATAACTTTCTCATATTTTATATGCCACAGTGGCTATTTTTGAAGAGGTTACGTAACCGGACCTGGTGGAGCAGGTAGCCACTAGATCCTAGTTAATGTCCATGAAAACCGCTTATCTGAAATTCGGTTAGGGGTGACACTATAGGCCATTAACTTTTTCCCCGTATTAAATTTTATAACTTTTTCGTATTTTATATGCCACAGTGGCCATGTTTGAAGAGGTTACGAAACCGGACCTGGTGGAGCAGGTAGCCACTAGATCCTAGTTAATGTCCATGAAAACCGCTTATCTGAAATTCGGTTAGGGGTGACACTATAGGCCATTAACTTTTTCCCCGTATTAAATTTTATAACTTTTTCGTATTTTATATGCCACAGTGGCCATTTTTGAAGAGGTTACGAAACCGGACCTGGTGGAGCAGGTTGCCACTAGATCCTAGTTAATGTCCATGAAAACCGCTTATCTGAAATTCGGTTAGGGGTGACACTATGGGCCATTCACTTTTACCCCATATTAATTTTTATAACTTTTTTTGCAATTTTATATGTCACAGTGGCCATTTTTGAAGAGGTTACGTAACCGGGCCTGGTGGAGCAGGTAGCCACTAGATCCTAGTTAATGTCCATGAAAACCGCTTATCTGAAATTCGGTTAGGGGTGACACTATGGGCCATCACCTTTTTCCCCATATTAAATTTTATAACTTTTTTGCAATTTTATATGTCACAGTGGCCATTTTTGAAGAGGTTACGTAACCGGATCTGGTGGAGCAGGTAGCCACTAGATCCTAGTTAATGCCCATGAAAACCGTTTATCTGAAATTCGGTTAGGGGTGACACTATAGGCCATTAACTTTTTCCCCGTATTAAATTTTATAACTTTTTCGTATTTTATATGCCACAGTGGCCATGTTTGAAGAGGTTACGAAACCGGACCTGGTGGAGCAGGTTGCCACTAGATCCTAGTTAATGTCCATGAAAACCGCTTATCTGAAATTCGGTTAGGGGTGACACTATGGGCCATTAACTTTTTCCCCATATTAAATTTTATAACTATTTTGCAATTTTATATGCCACAGTGGCCATGTTTGAAGAGGTTACGAAACCGGACCTGGTGGAGCAGGTAGCCACTAGATCCTAGTTAATGTCCATGAAAACCGCTTATCTGAAATTCGGTTAGGGGTGACACTATAGGCCATTAACTTTTTCCCCGTATTAAATTTTATAACTTTCTCATATTTTATATGCCACAGTGGCCATTTTTGAAGAGGTTACGTAACCGGACCTGGTGGAGAAGGTAGCCACTAGATCCTAGTTAATGTCCATGAAAACCGCTTATCTGAAATTCGGTTAGGGGTGACACTATGGGCCATTCACTATTGCCCCATATTAATTTTTATTACTTTTTTGCAATTTTATATGTCACAGTGGCCATTTTTGAAGAGGTTACGTAACCGGGCCTGGTGGAGCAGGTAGCCACTAGATCCTAGTTAATGTCCATGAAAACCGCTTATCTGAAATTCGGTTAGGGGTGACACTATGGGCCATCACCTTTTTCCCCATTTTAATTTTATAACTTTTTTGCAATTTTATATGTCACAGTGGCCATTTTTGAAGAGGTTACGTAACCGGATCTGGTGGAGCAGGTAGCCACTAGATCCTAGTTAATGCCCATGAAAACCGTTTATCTGAAATTCGGTTAGGGGTGACACTATAGGCCATTAACTTTTTCCCCGTATTAAATTTTATAACTTTTTGCACTTTTATATGCCACAGTGGCTATTTTTGAAGAGGTTACGTAACCGGACCTGGTGGAGCAGGTAGCCACTAGATCCTAGTTAGTGTCCATGAAAACCCTTTATCTGAAATTCGGTTAGGGGTGACACTATAGGCCATTAACTTTTTCCCCATATTAACTTTTATATGTCACAGTGGCCATGTTTGAAGAGGTTACGAAACCGGACCTGGTGGAGCAGGTTGCCACTAGATCCTAGTTAATGTCCATGAAAACTGCTTATCTGAAATTCGGTTAGGGGTGACACTATGGGCCATTAACTTTTTCCCCATATTAAATTTTATAACTATTTTGCAATTTTATATGCCACAGTGGCCATGTTTGAAGAGGTTACGAAACCGGACCTGGTGGAGCAGGTAGCCACTAGATCCTAGTTAATGTCCATGAAAACCGCTTATCTGAAATTCGGTTAGGGGTGACACTATAGGCCATTAACTTTTTCCCCGTATTAAATTTTATAACTTTTTCGTATTTTATATGCCACAGTGGCCATGTTTGAAGAGGTTACGAAACCGGACCTGGTGGAGCAGGTAGCCACTAGATCCTAGTTAATGTCCATGAAAACCGCTTATCTGAAATTCGGTTAGGGGTGACACTATAGGCCATTAACTTTTTCCCCGTATTAAATTTTATAACTTTTTCGTATTTTATATGCCACAGTGGCCATGTTTGAAGAGGTTACGAAACCGGACCTGGTGGAGCAGGTAGCCACTAGATCCTAGTTAATGTCCATGAAAACCGCTTATCTGAAATTCGGTTAGGGGTGACACTATAGGCCATTAACTTTTTCCCCGTATAAAATTTTATAACTTTTTCGTATTTTATATGCCACAGTGGCCATTTTTGAAGAGGTTACGAAACCGGACCTGGTGGAGCAGGTTGCCACTAGATCCTAGTTAATGTCCATGAAAACCGCTTATCTGAAATTCGGTTAGGGGTGACACTATGGGCCATTAACTTTTTCCCCATATTAAATTTTATAACTATTTTGCAATTTTATATGCCACAGTGGCCATGTTTGAAGAGGTTACGAAACCGGACCTGGTGGAGCAGGTAGCCACTAGATCCTAGTTAATGTCCATGAAAACCGCTTATCTGAAATTCGGTTAGGGGTGACACTATAGGCCATTAACTTTTTCCCCGTATTAAATTTTATAACTTTCTCATATTTTATATGCCACAGTGGCCATTTTTGAAGAGGTTACGTAACCGGACCTGGTGGAGAAGGTAGCCACTAGATCCTAGTTAATGTCCATGAAAACCGCTTATCTGAAATTCGGTTAGGGGTGACACTATGGGCCATTCACTATTGCCCCATATTAATTTTTATTACTTTTTTGCAATTTTATATGTCACAGTGGCCATTTTTGAAGAGGTTACGTAACCGGGCCTGGTGGAGCAGGTAGCCACTAGATCCTAGTTAATGTCCATGAAAACCGCTTATCTGAAATTCGGTTAGGGGTGACACTATGGGCCATCACCTTTTTCCCCATTTTAATTTTATAACTTTTTTGCAATTTTATATGTCACAGTGGCCATTTTTGAAGAGGTTACGTAACCGGATCTGGTGGAGCAGGTAGCCACTAGATCCTAGTTAATGTCCATGAAAACCGCTTATCTGAAATTCGGTTAGGGGTGACACTATGGGCCATTAACTTTTTCCCCATATTAAATTTTATAATTATTTTGCAATTTTATATGCCACAGTAGCCATGTTTGAAGAGGTTATAAAATTTAATACGGGGAAAAAGTTAATGGCCTATAGTGTCACCCCCAACCGAATTTCAGATAAACGGTTTTCATGGGCATTAACTAGGATCTAGTGGCTACCTGCTCCACCAGGTCCGGTTACGTAACCTCTTCAAAAATGGCCACTGTGGCATATAAAATATGAGAAAGTTATAAAATTTAATACGGGGAAAAAGTTAATGGCCTATAGTGTCACCCCTAACCGAATTTCAGATAAGCGGTTTTCATGGACATTAACTAGGATCTAGTGGCTACCTGCTCCACCAGGTCCGGTTTCGTAACCTCTTCAAACATGGCCACTGTGGCATATAAAATTGCAAAATAGTTATAAAATTTAATATGGGGAAAAAGTTAATGGCCCATAGTGTCACCCCTAACCGAATTTCAGATAAGCGGTTTTCATGGACATTAACTAGGATCTAGTGGCAACCTGCTCCACCAGGTCCGGTTTCGTAACCTCTTCAAACATGGCCACTGTGGCATATAAAATACGAAAAAGTTATAAAATTTAATACGGGGAAAAAGTTAATGGCCTATAGTGTCACCCCTAACCGAATTTCAGATAAACGGTTTTCATGGGCATTAACTAGGATCTAGTGGCTACCTGCTCCACCAGATCCGGTTACGTAACCTCTTCAAAAATGGCCACTGTGACATATAAAATTGCAAAAAAGTTATAAAATTTAATATGGGGAAAAAGGTGATGGCCCATAGTGTCACCCCTAACCGAATTTCAGATAAGCGGTTTTCATGGACATTAACTAGGATCTAGTGGCTACCTGCTCCACCAGGCCCGGTTACGTAACCTCTTCAAAAATGGCCACTGTGACATATAAAATTGCAAAAAAAGTTATAAAAATTAATATGGGGTAAAAGTGAATGGCCCATAGTGTCACCCCTAACCGAATTTCAGATAAGCGGTTTTCATGGACATTAACTAGGATCTAGTGGCAACCTGCTCCACCAGGTCCGGTTTCGTAACCTCTTCAAAAATGGCCACTGTGGCATATAAAATACGAAAAAGTTATAAAATTTAATACGGGGAAAAAGTTAATGGCCTATAGTGTCACCCCTAACCGAATTTCAGATAAGCGGTTTTCATGGACATTAACTAGGATCTAGTGGCTACCTGCTCCACCAGGTCCGGTTTCGTAACCTCTTCAAACATGGCCACTGTGGCATATAAAATACGAAAAAGTTATAAAATTTAATACGGGGAAAAAGTTAATGGCCTATAGTGTCACCCCTAACCGAATTTCAGATAAGCGGTTTTCATGGACATTAACTAGGATCTAGTGGCTACCTGCTCCACCAGGTCCGGTTACGTAACCTCTTCAAAAATAGCCACTGTGGCATATAAAATATGAGAAAGTTATAAAATTTAATACGGGGAAAAAGTTAATGGCCTATAGTGTCACCCCCAACCGAATTTCAGATAAACGGTTTTCATGGGCATTAACTAGGATCTAGTGGCTACCTGCTCCACCAGGTCCGGTTACGTAACCTCTTCAAAAATGGCCACTGTGGCATATAAAATACGAAAAAGTTATAAAATTTAATACGGGGAAAAAGTTAATGGCCTATAGTGTCACCCCTAACCGAATTTCAGATAAGCGGTTTTCATGGACATTAACTAGGATCTAGTGGCTACCTGCTCCACCAGGTCCGGTTTCGTAACCTCTTCAAACATGGCCACTGTGGCATATAAAATTGCAAAATAGTTATAAAATTTAATATGGGGAAAAAGTTAATGGCCCATAGTGTCACCCCTAACCGAATTTCAGATAAGCGGTTTTCATGGACATTAACTAGGATCTAGTGGCAACCTGCTCCACCAGGTCCGGTTTCGTAACCTCTTCAAACATGGCCACTGTGACATATAAAAGTTAATATGGGGAAAAAGTTAATGGCCTATAGTGTCACCCCTAACCGAATTTCAGATAAAGGGTTTTCATGGACACTAACTAGGATCTAGTGGCTACCTGCTCCACCAGGTCCGGTTACGTAACCTCTTCAAAAATAGCCACTGTGGCATATAAAAGTGCAAAAAGTTATAAAATTTAATACGGGGAAAAAGTTAATGGCCTATAGTGTCACCCCTAACCGAATTTCAGATAAACGGTTTTCATGGGCATTAACTAGGATCTAGTGGCTACCTGCTCCACCAGATCCGGTTACGTAACCTCTTCAAAAATGGCCACTGTGACATATAAAATTGCAAAAAAGTTATAAAATTAAAATGGGGAAAAAGGTGATGGCCCATAGTGTCACCCCTAACCGAATTTCAGATAAGCGGTTTTCATGGACATTAACTAGGATCTGGTGGCTACCTGCTCCACCAGGTCCGGTTTCGTAACCTCTTCAAACATGGCCACTGTGGCATATAAAATTGCAAAATAGTTATAAAATTTAATATGGGGAAAAAGTTAATGGCCCATAGTGTCACCCCTAACCGAATTTCAGATAAGCGGTTTTCATGGACATTAACTAGGATCTAGTGGCAACCTGCTCCACCAGGTCCGGTTTCGTAACCTCTTCAAACATGGCCACTGTGACATATAAAAGTTAATATGGGGAAAAAGTTAATGGCCTATAGTGTCACCCCTAACCGAATTTCAGATAAACGGTTTTCATGGGCATTAACTAGGATGTAGTGGCAACCTGCTCCACCAGGTCCGGTTTCGTAACCTCTTCAAAAATGGCCACTGTGGCATATAAAATACGAAAAAGTTAAAAAATTTAGTATGGAAAGACTTATTGGCCCATAGTTTTTTAGGTAACAAATTTTTTTTGCTTATTTTTATTTAGTAAAATATGTTTCATTTAATTTAATAGAAAAAAACTACTAGGTGTCACAATTTTTTTAAATATGTTAATATTAAAAATTATTTTTATAAAAAAAGCATATATGTACATGTCGTCTTTATAAAAGCTATGTACATTGTTAAGAAATTTGTAGATAATGTTAAAATTGACTGAGAATGAGAAAGAAAAACAAAAATGGTAGTGTTAACAGTCGTCTTTATAAAAGCTATGTACATTGTTAAGAAATTTATAGATAATGTTAAAAGTGACTGAGAATGAGAAAGAAAAACAAAAATGTTAGTGTTAACAGTCGTCTTTATAAAAGCTATCTACATTGTTAAGAAATTTATAGATAATGTTAAAATTGACTGAGAATGAGACAAAAATGTTAGTGTTAACAGTCGTCTGTAAAAAATAACATTTTTCTGTTAGTGGAATTTAACTTTGGAATTTAATTCACAGACATTATGGAATGAACAGATTTATATACGGACATCTTTAAGTGGAAATTTACCATTTAGTTTAGTGATAAAACTTGGACTCTGAAAGATTTATGGTTCCCGAAAATAGGTATTTTAAAAATTTATGTTTTGGTCATAAATAATTTCAGCAAATATGTTTTACTAAAGATTTTCGATCTTTGGATATATAAGACGTATCCATAGGTCATATTACATTTTAGTTTTTATAAAAATTTTGGTGTTTTTAGCCCATTTATGGAGTATTTAATTACGGTCTTACCGTTCTTAAGATATAAATTAATCTATTTTGTGCCACGCCCAATTCAAGGATCCCCCAAGGTCAGATGTTGTGTATTGATAACCAAGATGCTTGCACCTTATTTGGAAACTTTTCCTCTTTCCGTTTTCCAATTATACAGAAAAGCTGACCAACATCGTTAAGACAACTGTGCTGGACGCATTTGTTTTGTTAAAAAAAAAATAAAAAAATAACAAAAAATCTTAAGAAAATAAAAAAAAGTGTTAAAAAAATATAAAAATAAAAAAAGTTGAATAGACGGGGCTCGATCGCGCGACTAAAGGAAAAAAAGTATTTGTGACAAAGCGCTTAGACCACTGAGCCATTGAAGGACATAAGCAAACGTCGTTAATAGAAGTAAATAAAGAGTTTTCGTTTAAAACAGATTTGTTTGGTTTTTATTTAAATGACAAACCTTTGTATGGATTTGTTGTTTGTGGGTAAAAGGTGAGGAGGTGAAAGACAAAAGTTCAACAAATAAAATAAAAACAACAACAATCACGATCAAAATGCCAATCAGTGTTGTTATATTTTTTTTTTCAAAAATTTATTCAGTTCTAAAAAAAGCTTTTTTCGACCAAAAAAATATTTTTTTACCAATCGTTAAAAGAAATTACTAGAACTGCATGTGTTTTATTTCTACAAATATGTTTGATTTAGCTGGCAAACTTGCATTTGGGATTTTATTTCGCTTTTTTATAACATAATATTTTTAATTTATTTAGCTTAATTTTAAAAATTTTAAGGAAAATAGTTTATACATGTTTTTTTTATAATTTATTATAAGTTATGACCTAAAATAGTTGCACTCAAACAAAGTGTATAAAAAAAAATCTGTTTATAAATTTTTTTAAATCGGAGCAAAAAATAGAAATAAAAACGTTTGTATTTTGTTTGTATCAGAGGGTTTTTATACAAATTTTGATGTTTTTAGCCTATTTATGGATTATTTAATTATTAACATAAACTTTTATTTACATTAATTATTTAATGTTAAAAAAACAAAAAAATAAAAAAAAGTCTTAAGAAAAATAAAGAAATTGATGTGTTTGTTATGCGTAATATTCAACATACATATAAAAACAAAGGAATTTTACGGAAAAAATTAGAGGTAGTCCTGGTTTTTTGCTAATATCTCAGCCATTTATCAACCGATCTGGCTGATTTTTAATAGCAAGCAAAAATGAATCACATTTAACAGAAATATATAACAATCAAGACCTCATCATGTCTGGAGTCTTCGGAAAACCCATTTCAACACACAGACGGACAGACGGACATCGTTAAATCAACTTCGCTCTGTGTAAGGACCCAGAATATATATACTTTATAGGGTCAAAGATCAATATTGTAAAAATTATAAACGTAATGACAAACTTATATATACCCTTCCACCTGTGGTGAAGGGTATAATAAACTCATAATTTTGAAATTTTAAGGATTCCAGTTAACACTTAATGTGGTATTTGAATCTCAGGCACGCCACTGCTGACAAATATAATATGTTCACTTGTAAACATATATATTTAGTGATCAGATGAAAGTCATCTGCTGGCAAAAATATAAATGTTTGCCTGCAACTATATATATAAATATATATTTATCATTGTAATGATTACATGCCAGAAATATAATTATGATATAATAAAAATTGCAAATTTAGTTTAGCTTAGGTGGAAAAATTTTAACCATTACTATGATTGCTTTGAAACATTTGTGTAGTAACTATAAAAATTAAGTACTTGGATAGTTCAAAAATAAATATTTTTTAAGGTAGTCTGCAAACATTTGCAACAATGTTTTGTTTCTTTAGAGATATTTAAATTTATTAAATTTATTATTACTGATTAATAAAAAGAAAATACTAAATTTATCATCTTAAATATGACTAATTCATTAAAAGATATTACACAAAAAAAAAATATAAGTACAACTCAAAGTGTTTTCATATAAAAGTAATTTAACGGCCATATGTTCATTCATAAATTATAAACACTTCATTAAACAATTGAAAAGCGTTTTTGTTTTTATTGAACATATTCTACAATCCTTTATAAAAAAAAATATATTTCAATTCATAAACAATGACGTCAAAAATTACTCATTCATGTGGTTTTTAAATTAAAGGAAATATTTTAAATTTCTCAGTTTATGAAATAAGAAATATGTTTATTTTTCATCCGTTTATTTGTTGGTTTAATTTGAACTCTTCACTGAGACCATAAACATTCATTTTTTGGTTTGGCCAAAAATTGTATGTTTTTATGTCAGTGTTGGCAAAAAAAATAACAACATCAACAAAAAAACGCGTTGACATGTAAATGTCACCGAATATTACGATTATCAGACATGTGACATAGACCATGGTTATGACAGAAAATACATTTAAATTATGTCACATGCATATCAATGTAATAACGCATGACATATGTAGAGGATATGTAAATAAATGTAGTAGGATATGTTAACTGTTTCTTGAAGTATGCAGCAAAAAAAAAAATTTTTTCAGACAAGAAATAAATAAAGAAAGTAATAAAAATATAATAGAAACTACAAAAAAAAACATAAAATCCGGGCATGACGACTATATAATACCCTACACTATAGTACAATTTGGGTCATATTCCAGGTAGCGGATTAAACTTCAGGATGGAATTTCAATTAACTGGGTAATAAATATGTATGGCCCTTTTTTTTTGGAACAGGCGACCCACTGCTGCCCCAAATTCACATTGATATGGCCTAAAATGTAGGTGAGTATCTATACCTTCAAAAATCGATTGACTCTTAACATTGAGGATGGAACGACTTTGCAGAAGTGAGATACTTCTCAAAAGGCATATAAAACCATGTTAAAGAGTGACGGAATTGAGTTGAAAATTGTTAATCAGGAATTTTTGGGGTCGCCAAAATCGAATCTGATATCTAATTTTTGAAATTCAAAATGGCGGTTTAAATCTGGTACCACATTTTTTTAAATTCAAAATGGCAGATCCAATATGGAGAACGATTTTGGGATGTTTAGATTTTTTTTTTAAATTATACTTGAATAGTTTTTGGGGTCACTGAATAGAAACTCGACACTCTCTTTTTTTTTCAAATTCAAAATGGCTGATCCAATAAGGAAAGTTCCGGTATAAGATTTTTTTTTTAATTCAAAATTGCTGATCCATTATGGGGGATAATTTTTTTTAACAGCGTTCGGATTCGTGTGGATATTTTTTCGGAAAGTTCTGAGGCCTCGCTGAATACGAATTTGAGATCGGATTTAAAAAATTCAAAATGGCGGTTTGAATCTGGTATCAGATTTGGAGGACGATTATAGGATGTTTTGAATTTTTTTTTTTTTTTGTTAAATTGAACTTCATAGGTTTTGGGATCGCTGAATACAAATCTGGCATTAAATTTTTAAAATTCAAAATGGCTTCTCCAAAATGTCGGATCATTTTTTTAAACAGTGATCGTATTCGTCTGAAATAGTTTCTTTGGCAAATTTCTGAGAGATCGCTGAATACAAATCTGATATCGGATTTTAAAGTATTAGATTTTTTAAAATTTAAAATGGCGGATCCAATATGGAGAATGATTTTGGGATCTTTCGATTTATTTTATTTTTTTTAATTATATTTTAATTGCTTTTGGGGTCACTGAATACAAATTCAACATTAGATTTTTAAAATTAAAAATGGCTGATCCAATACGGCGGTAATTTTTTAAAACAGTGATCGGATTCGTGTGAAATAATTTTTTCGCAAATTTCTGAGGGATCTGTAAATAAGAATCTGATATGGGATTTTAAAAATTCAAAATGGTGGATCCAATATGATGAATGATATTTTGATTTCTTTTTTTTTAATTATACTTTTATTTTTTCGCAAATTTCTGAGGGATTTGTGAATAAAAATCTGATATGGGATTTGAAAAATTCAAATTAGCGGTTCGAATTGTTGATCATATTTTTTTTTAATTCAAAATGGCGTATGCAAATTCCATATTTTGGGATGTTTAAATTTTTTTTTTAATTATACTTTAATAGCTTTTGGGGTTACTGAATACAAATTCAACATTTGATTTTTAAAATTCAAAATGGCTGATCCAATATGGCGGTTAATTTTTTTAAACAGAGATCGGGTTCGTATAAAATATTTTTTGGAAATTTCTGAGGGGTTTGTGAAAACGAATATGAATGTTCGAATCTGGCATCAGATTTTGTTAAATTCAAAATTGTGGAACCAAGATGGAGGACGATTCGGAGATTTTTCCAATTTTTTTTTTAAATTGTACTTTAAAGTTTTTGGGGTCACTAAAATTCAGATATTTTTGGGTGAAAGTTATCAGGGGTCTCTGAGTACGAATCTAATATGACATTTGAAAAATTCCAAATATCGGTTCAAATATAGTCCATACCTTAGAGAATGTATATTTTAAATTTCAGATTTTTAGCTGAACGTTTTTGAGCAGAACTCTAATGAGGGGAATTCCCCAATATATGACCATCCCTGTAAAATTAAAAAAAATACCGTTTTAGAAAATATTTACGCCAAAGGAAAAACCTATATGATACTTTTCAAGTTCCTGACAACAACTGTGCGATCTTTTCCTCTTTTGAACCGCCATTTTTACTACGATTCTGGGGAAAACTTTAAAAAGTACATAATCAATGAATAAGTCTCTACTCCAGGGATCACATATTTCAAATTTAATATTTTTAGACAGAGGGGGCAGACCGATGATTTTTCCCTTTTTTGTCCCTCACTGTTAAAATTTGCAAAATTGTTGTCTTTATGGATATCTAAGTACATTAATGGAACGTGCCAAATTTTAAATTTTTAACTCCAGCGATGAGTAAGGGCATCTGGGTAAACCTTTTTCCTTTTTTCTTATTTTTACCAGGTTCCTGAAAAAAATTCGAAAAATTCTTTAACACAGAAGTAGTCCATGTTCCAGGGAGCATATAGCTCAGCGTATAGGTTTCTAGCTAAAACATTTTGGACAGGCCATTTGGGAAAATACTTTCCCGTTTTTAAACACTATTTAAAACCACGTTCCTGGCGAAAATTCCAAAAAGTGTCTTATCAGTGAATTAGTTAATATGTATTTATTTTAAATATACGATTTTTGGCTTTAAGGGGTTTGTTCAGGTCCTTATTGTTTTTGACGAAAATATAAAAAATACCTTATCAGTCCACATTCCAGAGAAGATATTTTTTTAAATATAAGTGTTTTAGCCAAAAGGCTTTGGCCAGCAGTTGAGAGGTAGACGTTTTCGCTTATATAACCTATTTATACTACGTTCCAGCCCAAAATTCCTAGAAAGTATCTTGTCGTTCCAATAAACACATTTTAAATTTCAGCATTCTACCTCCTTTAGAACCCCTAACGAAGAGTCTTTTTCTCCCTCGACAAAGACATATTCATAAAAGTCCGTATGCGTATTCAATAATTTCATTCCAAGTGCAGGTCCGACAGCGTGTTGTCGCAGGGTAAATTTAATGTTGTTTTCAAGTGAAGTGTTTTGTAGCCGTCATATCTTAGAATTATTTTTTTTTTATGTATTTTTGTTACAATAAATATATTTGATTAAATTCAATAGCCAAATAACTCTCGATTCATCATATTGATTATCCTATAAAGTCTTATTTTTCCAGTTAATGTCACTTACTTAACTTCTTAAACTTTTACACGCGTTTGACATTATAACTTTTTAACCTTAACACCTACATAGAATTTTGTTTTATCTATTTGTTGCAACTTCCTGAAACAAATTTGCCTCTTTAAGAGATAAACAACATTGAAAAAATAAATTTTAGGTTTTTATGTACAAAACAAAATACAAAAGTTTTTCGATCAACATACAAGTGGACATCAAAAAACTTTTTTGTTAAATCTTTTCTTTTTTTGTTGCTATATTGTACAACCATATAAGCCAAACAGCAGCTTTTGAGATAAGTAAATGACATACGGAAGATATTAAGATAGCTACAGGGCACATTATGACCAACAAAATAAACAGAAACTACTGACAAAAGTAAGTATAAATGGTTATCCTGTATGAAAGTTTTATATAGAGAAGTTGTGTTGTAAAAACAACATTACCAAAGTGAGTTTTGTTTTCTTTATTATTTTTAAAAATAATATGTGTACGAGAGCGGCTCAATAAGTCCGTCACTTCGAAATGTAGTACTGCTCCCAACAAGAGCCACCTGTTAATAGACTACTGCCAAATTTTGAGCAAGTTCCGTCATTCATTTTGCGTTTAACAGCTGTTCAAAACATACAACCTCGTGGATTTTTTTAAAAATGGAAAAAAGTGAATTTCGAGTGCTCATTAAACATTATTTTTTGCGAAAAAAAAACCGTCAATCGAACCAAGGAAAAACTTAATTAATGCTATGGGGACATTGCACCATCGATTTAAATGGTAAAAACTGGTTTACTGACTTTCGTTGTGGTCGCACAACTACAAATAACGCTGAACGTTCTGGACGGCCAATTGAGGACAGTCAATACAGGAAATGTCGAAAAATGCACGATATGGTGTTGGCCGATCGAAGAGTAAAAGTGCTTGAGATTGTAAAGATGCGTGAGATTAAAATTGCGTTCGATTTTAAATGATCAGTTGGATTTACGAAGGCTGTCTGCAAGATGGGTGCCGCGTTTGCTCTCAATTGACCATAATCACAATTGCGGTACGTGTGTAGTCTCAATGGCAAAATTCCATGAATTGGGCTACGAATTGCCCCCTCATCCACCATATTCTCCGGATTTAGCCCCCAGTGACTATCCAAACCTAAAGAAATGGCTCGGTGGAAAGAAATTTAGCTCCATCGATTAAATTATTGATCAAACAAATTCCTGTTGTATGGACCTTGAAAAATCCTATTTTTTTGGAAGGGATACAAAAATTGCAAAAACATTGGACTAAGTGTATTGAGCTACAAGGAGATTATGTTGAAAAATATTTTTTTTTTTTTTGCAAAAAAAAACTGTGTTTCATTTAAAAAGTCACGGACTTATTGATTCGCCCTCGCATGTAGCCATAAGTGTGTGTTAATCTTGATAATAATGTAAGTTTTTCTTGATGACTTTTTATACTGTAACATAGTACAGGTTGGTTGAAAAGTTCCTGCGCTCACCAAGAGATGGCACTGCTAGCTCCAAACTTTTTTCTCATGTTGGTATAACTGTCCCGAGAACACATGCAAAGTTGCAAGTCATTCTGTCAATTCTTTCTTTGTTTACAAGCCATTTGAAGTTGACGTGTCATTGATTTTCTTTAATACGGAAAAAATTGAATATCGTGCCGTCATTAGATTTTTTGTTTTGAAGGGTTTAAAAGCAAAGGAAATTTATGAACAATTGTTAAAAGTGTATAAGGACTGGGCTGGTGAATTTAAACGTGGTCGTATCAGCCTTGAAGACGATCCACGCGAAGGACGACCAAAAACTGCAACCACAGCAGAAATCATTGAGCAGGCACATAATATGGTTAGTGAAGATCCAAGTTTGACTAAGCGTGAAATCGCTAATGCCATAGGCATCTCAGACGAACGAGTACTCCATATTTTACATGAAGAATTACGTATGAAAAAACTATTTGGAAAGTTAGTGCCGCACACATTAACAATTCAACAAAACCTGGATCGAAAACAAATTTCTCAGCGTAATTTGGAGCGTTTTAAACCGAATATAACCGACTTCTTGCGTCGTTTTATAACTATGGATGAGACTTGGATCTACCACCATGATCCTAAATTGAAACGAGAATGTTTACAGTGGACTGAAGCTGGTTGTTCAGCTCCAAAGCAGGTGAAGTCACAACGATAAACAAAGAAGGTTATGGCATCAGTTTTTTGGAATGCAAAAGGAATTTTGTTGATTGATTATGTTCAGAAAGGTAAAAGAATCAACTCTGAATATTATTGCAGCCTTTTGGATCAGCTGGATGAAAAAATTCGTGAGAAAAGACTTGGTTTAAAGAAGAAAAAAAAATCATTTTTCATCAAGACAATGCACCTGCTCACAAAAGTGTTTTGGCGATGGCTAAATTCAAAGAACTAAAGTACGAATTGCTTGAACATCCACCGTATTCACCAGATTTGGCTCCCAGTGACTACTATCTCTTCAGAAATCTTAAACAATTCCTTCGTGGAAAGCATTTTTCGTCGAATGAAGAGGCCAAAGCAGCCGTACACGGTTATGTTGCAGAGCTTTAGGAAAACCATTATAAGGATGGGATAAAATTATTAGAAGATCATTGGAACAAGTGTATTGAGCTTCTAGGAGATTATATGGAATAAAAAATATATTTCGTATTATTTCATATCGAGCGCAGGAACTTTTCAACCAACCTGTATATATAAAGTGTATAATGTATATGTGCTGACGTTTGCAACCAGCAAAAATAATGGATCTATCATCAGTTTTATAGCATGATCGACTTAGAATAGCTTTTGGTGACGATTAAGCCATGCCCCATTATCCCTAGGTCTGTCCAGGAATACTTGTTATCAAACTACAGGTGGATATTCTAAAAATAATAAGACGATATTTGGTATATAAGTTGTTGTTGTTGGCCTATTGAAGCTGGTTGAAATCGGTTTATATTTTGATAAAGAAGTTTCATCAATTCGATAGAGCTTTTATTTATCTTTTTCTGTAAATATTTTTTTTAACATTTTATCATGTAATGGGTGTTATTAAAAAAAAAAATACCTAAACACAATGGTATGCATATAATGCTTAAACAGTGTTGGCATCACCCTTGAAAATTGCCAGCACTACTATTTACAAAATGTAACAATTTTGAAATGTTTGCCACAAATATGTGGCATTGCTTGAATAGCCCAAATGAAATTTACCAAAATGAAGAGATAGAGACAGTGAGATTTTTAAAATATAAAATCAAGCTAATTGTAAAGAAGGTTTGTTAACATTTCATTGAAAAGGATTTGCTGTGTTGTTGTGTGCGCTTATGTGTTTGTGTACAACTTGTTTTAGCAGTGTGTAAGTAAAACTTTACTATTTGTATTTGAAATGTGTATTTAAATTACCTTTATTGAAGCAATGTTAATATTAAGTTTGTAAATTTAGTTCTAAAAATTTTACAAAATGTATTTACTTAACAAAACTGCTTTCAATGAAAATAGACATATGCAAACATAGAATCCCAGGAACATTTTTTTAGCATCAGTTCTCATCTATTCTTGAACTGGTGTTATTAGAACTGATTTCCACTGAAACCAAACGATAATTAAATGAAGAAATAACTGCGAGCAAAGAAAAACATGGTTGGGTCAATCATATTCGAATAGCATCATATATTTTTGGAATTATGGTTGTGCCAACCATAGTCGTACTATAATATGATTATCATATTATCATAATAAAATAACCATATTTTTACAATAATATGGTCCCTACAGTTATATTATGATTCAAATATTACCATATTATAGTCCTGAATAAACATGTTACAATGAATTTATCATAACATGATCGCACGAAAACATAGTATGCTCAAAATGTTATTATACTATGAACCCTCATAACTATATTATGATTCCTGGATTATCTTTATATAATCTGAATTATGAATCTAAGTATTTTCTTTAGAACCTATGAATTTTTTCCTTCAAAAATCTAAGTTTTTTTGGAATATATAAACTTTTATCTAAGAAACTAAGAAAATTCTGATTGTTTTTATTGAAAAGAATTAAAAAATATAAAAATCTTTCAATATAATCTTTTTGACAATGAATTGATTAGTGTAAAAAATATTATTTGTATAAGGAATTTTCGAAAAACCCTTTTAAAAAAAGTCTTCTAAAGCTAAAAAAAAATTAACTGGATCTTAATGGGTTAATTGATGAAATATTTTAATGACTTTTGAAAGATATTTTCTACGCATCTGATATTTGTTAAGTTTTAGTAAACATTATATTGTTTTCTTTTAAGACATTCTTTAGTAAAAACAAACTAAACTGATAAAATTTTGGTTTTTATAAAAACAAGACAATATTATGACTGTAAATTTTAAAGTCATGTTTTATTTGATGTATAATTATTTATTGATTGTTGCCAACATTTTATCGTCGCATAATTATCATATTTTTTTCACGGTCAGAACTTTTGTTACCACAGTATGGTTACAGCCAATCATAATATAAAATAAAAGGTGCCAATCATAAAATAGTAAAATATTTACTGAATAATGATGGTAGCGACCATGTTGATGATTAGAAAAAGAAAAAATAACTTGGTTGTGACAACCATACCCGATTGCAGCAAGCACAATATAGTGATCATATTGCAACCATGTTTATTCTCTGCGTGTGTGGATGGTGTAATATAACTAGTTATTTTAGGGGCAATTTTTAGCCGAAACTACAACAGTTATTATTCAAGAGCTTCCTTAAAACAAAACATTTTACTGGGTAATTAATATAACTACCTTTTACTCAATTATAGCGTTATAATATAAATGAAACTATAGTAAAAAAATACATAAAATATCTCGCACCACAGGTAGATTTTTGTTCTTTAAATTATAGAAAATTACCCAAAGGCCCCTTGCCCTGAATTAATAGTCTGCCAATTAAGGGAACAGAAAATGTATAAAAAAAAATAATAAAAGTAAACTTGACTAAAAAAATTATTAGTTTTTAATAAAGCCGAAAATTTACTACTTAATAAACTAAAATTTTAGCCGAAATTATAATATAGCCGAAAATTTAGTACAGAAAATTTAGATTACAGTTGTAATTTTTAAAACAGCTAAAAATTTAGTCGAGAATTATATATAGCCGAAAATTTTATACTTTATAAATGATTTTATACTTTATAAATAAATTAAATTTATTTTATACTTAATTATAGAAAATTTTGATCGTATTTTTAATATAGCCGAAAATATAAAATAATTCATAATGAGGTATGATTATAGCTGAAATTTTTTATATAGCCGAATGTAATATAAAAGCGGACTATAGCCGAAATTTTAATATATCTAAATATTCATCAATAAATGATGTATTAGCAAAATTTAACGAGCACGATTATAACCGAAATTTTAATATGACCGAAATATAAAAATTTAATACTAAAATACCTATATGATCAAATTCGAAAATTTTATAATTAAGATCATAACCGAAATTGTAATATAGCCGAATATTGAACACTTAATGACCCACATAAATTTTATACGAAATGACCAACAGTTGTAGCAAAACTTTTAACTATCCAGCAAAACTTTGGTAATGGGCGTAATGCGTTACCTTGTAATGATAGCTCATTACCCTTTCCATTATTTGCAAGCATTAAGTAATAAGTTACTCATTATTGATTACGTAATATATGGTTTATAAATATAAAGTAATAATTGAAATATTTTTGAAAATCTATTATTACATACATTACTTTGTGTTTTTTGTAAGCAAAAGGGTAATGTATGTTTGTTTTTGATAACACTAGCGAAAAAAACGAAGCGCAACAATTCATTTAAGTTTAAAGCCATCAAATACTATATGCGTTGATAGCTCAGTGGGTAGAGTTATTGGCTGGCAACCAGATTTCTCTGGTTCGATTCCCATCTTGACCACATTATTTTTAATTACAAAAATTTTAAACAAAATATTTGTAATAATTTTTTTAATAAAAATTCCTCTTTTTTAAAAATCTATTTATAGACTCATTACTTTTTCCATTCACGTAACCATATAAGTAACCCCTTAAATTATCACCTATAAAGTAATGAGTATATACATTACTTTGAGGCTGATCGCCTGTAAAATTCATCAATGAAGTAATCCATTTAAAGTAATCCATCGGCCCCTATGGCTATACATTACTTTATCCATTATTTGGTAATGTGTGGTTTTGCTGGATATTAAAGGCACAAATTCATTACGAAATGACCAACGATTATAGCCGAAATTTTTGTTATTATAGACGAAATTTTAATATAGCTGAAAATATACATATAATATAATATAAATATAATTCATAATGAGCTATGATTATAGCTGAAATTTATGTAGCCGAAAGCAATGTAAAAGTGGTCTATAAACGAAATATTTGATATATCCGAATTTTTATATTAGCAAAATTTAACGAGTACGATTATAACCGAAATTTTAATATGGCCCAATTAATAAAATTTAAAACTAAAATGCCTATATGATCAAATCCGGAAACTTAATTCTTAATAACCTAAGATCACAACGGGAATTGCTTTATAACCGAATTTACAATATAGCCGAAAGTTTAACACTAAATGACCCACATCAATTTTATACTAAATGACCAATGATTATAGGCATAATTTTATATATTATTACTAAATGTCCATTAATTATAGCCGAAATATTCGGTATTATAAACGAAATTTTAATATAGCCGAAAATTTTAAATTAATACTAAAATAACTCTATGATCTTATCTGAAAATTAAAGATTTAATAACCTACTATTATAACCGAAATTTCAATATAGCCGAAAATTTAACACTAAATGACCCAGGACAATTTTATACTGCCGAAAGTATAATATAAAAAAACTAACGACAATTACCAAATGTCTCAGGACTATAGCCAACATTTTTTCTATTAAAGCCAAAAATTTATTACTAAATAGTCAAAGATTGTAGCCGAAATTCTGTAAACAATAACTGAAATTTTAATATAGCCGAAAATATTACATTAGTACTAAAATACCTATAGCAGCACATTCGAAAATTTAATACTTAATAACCTACCATTATAACCGAAAGTGCAATATAACCGAAAGTTTAACACGACAATTTTATACTAAACGACCAACGACTATAAACATAGTTTCATCTGTTGCAGCCAAAAATTTATTTCTAAATGACCAAAATTTATGGCCGAAATTTTGAATATCAGAGCCAAAAATTATTATAGCTGATCTTTCTAATTCTGCTAAAAATGGAATTTTAAATTGCCCATTAAATTTTTAATACAGCCGAAAATTTTATACCAAATGCTCCACGATTATTTTTGATATCTGAATATAGTTGAAAATTTGAATTTCTGTTACAACCGAAATATTCTAAATAACCTTCTGTTATATACGAAATTTGAATACAGATGAAAAAAATGTACAACCAAATGACCTGTGGTTATAGCCGAAATTTTTAAGTAGTTATATAACAGGAATTTTATGTGCCCGAAAATTTTATAAAGCTAAAAATTTTATACAAAATGACACAAAATTATAGCCGAAAGTTAGTTCAAACCAAAAATTTGTTTAGCCGAAAACTTAATACAGCCGAAAGTTAAGTATTTTTAATGGCGATTGAAAAAATTTTAAATAAAATCTGGCCGAAAATTTTATAGAAATAAAAATTAATACTGTATAGCCGAAATTTTATCACAGGCGAAAAATTCTATAATTCTATGATTTCTATAAATTCTATGATTTATGATTATAACTAAAATATTATTTAGTGTTATAAGAATTATAGCCGATAGTTAAAAGAACGCGAAAATTTAATACTAAATTAATTTTGTTTATAACTAAAATTTAAGAATAACCGAAAATATGATACTTAATGTACTGCGATTAATTTAAAGTCGCTACAACGAGCCGATAGCCTTTGTTGCTAGTGCTCGGTTAGGGTATTAGGATATAATTATATGATTAATATAAATAAACTAAAATAAATAAAAAAAATATACCTAAAATTACAACCAAAAAAAAAATATTGTCTAGCAATTAAATTTAAAAATTTCTATACTGTTACACTGTACAATAATTTCAAACTTTTTCCAAAATGACGGAGTTCCGACGATTGATTCTTGTTAAGGAACAAAAATACATGTGTCGGCGTTTTGATACAGGTTGGTTGACAAGTTCCTGCGCTCACCAAGAGATGGCACTGCTAGCTCCAAACTTTGTTTTCTCAAGTCGGTATAACTGTCCTGAGAACACATGCAAAGTTGCAAGTCATTCTGTCAATTCTTTCTTTGTTTACAAGCCATTTGAAGTTGACGTGTCATTGATTTTTTTTAAATATGGAAAAAATTGAATATCGTGCAGTCATTAGATTCTTTGTTTTGAAGAATTTAAAAGCAAAAGAAATTTATGAACAATTGTTAGAAGTGTATAAGGAGTCCTCATCTTCAAAACGCACCGTTGAATTTTGGGCTGGTGAATTTAAACGTGGTCGTACCAGCCTTAAAGACAATCCACGCGAAGGACGACAAAAAAAAAACAACAACCACAGCAGAAATCATTGAGCAGGTACATAATATGGTAAGTGAAGATCCAAGTTTGACTAAGCGTGAAATTGCTAATGCCATAGGCATCTCAGACGAATGAGTACTCCATATTTTACATGAAGAATTACGTATGAAAAAACTGTTTGGAAAGTTAGTGCCGCACACATTAACAATTCAAGAAAAACTGGATCGAAAACAAATTTCTCAGCGTAATTTGGAGCGTTTTAAGCCGAATAAAATCGACTTCTTGCGTCGTTTTATAACTATGGATGAGACTTGGATCTACCACCATGATCCTAAATTGAAACAAGAACATTTACAGTGGACTGAAGCTGGTTGTTCAGCTCCAAAGCAGGTGAAGTCACAACGATCAGCAAAGAAGGTTATGGCATCAGTTTTTTTAAAATGCAAAAGGAATTTTGTTGATTGATTTTCTTCAGGAAGGTAAAACAATTAACTCTGAATATTATTGCAGCCTTTTGAATCAGCTGGATGAAAAAATTCGTGAGAAAAGACTTGGTTTAACGAAGAAAAAATCATTTTTCATCAAGACAATGCACCTGCTCACAAAAATGTTTTGACGATGGCTAAATTCAAAGAATTAAAGTACGAATTGCTTGAACATCCACCGTATTTACCAGATTTGGCTCCCAGTGACTACTATCTCTTCAGAAATCACAAAGAATTCCTTTGTGGAAGAGGCCATAGCAGCCGTAGACGGTTATTTTGCAGAGTTTCCGGAAAACCATTATAAGGATGGGATAAAATTATTGGAAGATCATTGGAACAAGTGTATTCAGCTTCTAGGAGATTATATTGAATAAAAAAACTTTTCAACCAACCTGTAGATCAAATCGGAATTTCATTTTAGAGGCTGTTAAAGTTTCCCAGCTCTGGCCTGTTCTTGCAGTATATCGGTATATACAACTATGTTTTATTTACATCTGAGGTGTTGGGTATGTTCAGAAACTTTGTAGATAATGGTATGGCAAATATTTTGGTAAAACATATTAACCCTCTAACTCCCGCTCATAATGGCATTTTTTGGCGGGGATAAAATGTTCTACAAAAATGTTGGTCATAAAATTCTACTATATATGTCAAAACACACCACAATTAAAATTTTGGGATGTCCTAAATATTACAAGTCAGATTTTGGGATCACCTACATAATATGTAGGTCATTCTAAAAACTGAACAGAAATCTGAAGAGCAATCTTGAATTTCATTGATTTTTCGTATTAAGTTTTGCAACATTTCATCCCCGTCCTTTTACTTTTTCGGGGTGGTTTTTACAAAACAAAACGCCAACACATTTATATTTTTTTTTGGTCTCCTTAACAAGAATCAATTGTTGGGGTCCCGTATTTTTTTTTTTGTGTTGAACTGTGTTATTAGTTACTAGCGAATATATGTAATTGATGATACTTAAATTAAAAAGTTTTTCAAATAAATTTTGTAGCAGAAATTTTTACATTAAAAGTCTTTAAATTTCTATTCTCATATTTTATATTCTTTCCATAATTCACATTTTATAAAGTCTTATATTTGTGAACTCTTTCTTTCAACAAAATAATGTAAATGGCACAGTTTGTGGTAGCCAAAAAGTATGATGTAATTTATATTACATATGGAAAAATTGGAAAAAAACAGTTTCTTTTAACGCCTACACTTATGTATGGCTAGCATTTTCAAAAATGTTGCAAAAAAAAAAAAAAATTGCTAGCTAAATGATTTATAAATCCAATAAAAATTGTAAAAATAAGAAGAATATAAAATAAAACTGTAGTTGATGAAATTAATAAATTTGGCAACAGGTTTTTTAAATTGAATAAGAGAAAAATAAAAAAAAAAAAGATTTCTAAATAAAAATATTTATATTTCAATTGGGAAAATAATATTAAATTAAAGAACAAGTTTTGATTATTAAGAAAATAATACTTTACGTCTTCTTTACATATTAATATCTCAGGCACTTAATGAACAAAATTGCTGTAAAGATATGAAATTTTACTTTAAACGGAATCAAAAGAGGCGAGTTTTGGGTGGTTGAATGATAAATATAAATATCATCTTTACAAATTATCAACTAAGCCAGCTAGACATAGATATAACAGACAAAACATTTTATGGACAGACAGAACTATGTAAAAAACGAACAAAGTTATTTTTGTAGAAGAAAAGTTTTAACTTGCAAATGTTTAAGTGTAGTCAAGCTGAAAATTTACGAAAATTACTTTGGTACTTAGCAAAATAGTTAGCATAGAAATTAGCATACACATATATAAGTATAATGGTATACTACATACATTTGTATATATACATTAGTATAGCTAAAGGATATCCTATCCTGGCACTTCTATAGAACAATTTTAAAGAAAACGGCAATAAAATTCTACAGAGGCTACATAAACCTTGTAATGACTTAATTTTTAATGTTTAGTTTGAGGACGCTTCGATAAGCTGATGACTTTTGGTATCAAAAAATATTTTTAATTTATATTTCAAAATAGTCTCCTTTAAGCTAGAAATATTTAGTTCATAAATTTTCCAATTTTTTTGTTCCTTTCAAATGATAGATTTTTTTTTGTCCTCAAAATAGACATTTCGTGCAATGATGAGCAAAATCTCTTACCGTCGAGCCATTTCTGTAGGTTTAGAAACAGAAAATCGCTGTAGGGGGGGGGGGGGGGGGGGGGGGGCTAAATCTGGAGAATATCATGAATGGGGTACCGAATATATTTTTTATATCCACAATGTTTATGTTATATAGACGCTCAGTTGAGATGCCACACGCAGAGAAAAAACATGGTTGCAATATTATCAGTGCTACTTTATTGTCCTTGCTGCAATCGGGTATGGTTGGCTTTCTAACCATTAGCATGGTCGCTACCATCATTATTATAGTAAATATTTTCCAATTTTATGATTGGCACCTTCTATTTTATTGGCTGTAACCATACTGTGGTTACTAAAATTCTGACTTATTGATAGTTATGCAACGATAAAATGCTGGCAACAATCAAAAAATAATTATACATCTAATTAAGCATGACTTTGACATTTACAATCATAATATTGTCTGGTTTTCGTAAAAACCAAAATTTTATCAGTTCAGTTTGTTTTTACTAAAAAAATGTCTCAAAAAATACAATCATATGTTGTTTACTAAAACTGGACACATATAAGATGGGTAGAAAATATCTTTCAAATGTCATTAAAATATTTCATCAATTAACACATTAAGATCCAGTTAATTTTTTTAGCTTTAGAAGACTTTTTTTAAAGGGGTTTTTCGAAAATTCCTTATACAAATAATATTTTTTACCCTTATCAATTCATTGTCAAAAAGATTCTATTGAAAGATTTTTATATTTTTTAATTCTTTTCAATAAAAACAATCAGAATTTTCTTAGTTTCTTAGATAAAAGTTTATATATTCCAAACAAACTTAGATTTTAAGGCCTTTCTTTGAAGGAAAAAATTCATAGATTCTGAAGAAAATACTTAGATTCATATTTCAGATCATATAATGATAAGCCAGGAATCATAATTTAGTTATGAGGGATCATAATATAATAACATTTTGAGCATACTATGATTATGTTATGATAAATTCATTATATAATGTTTATTAAGGACAATATAATATAATTATATATAATTATAATTCAAAAATTACCATATATTTTTGAATTATAATATAACTGTAGGGACCATATTATGGTGAAAATATAGTTATTTTATTATCATAATATGATAACCATATTATAGTACGACTATGGTTGGCACACCCATAAAACCAAACATATAAGATGCTATTCGAATATGATTGCCCAAACCATGTTTTTTCTTTGCGTGCAGCAGCCTCTGTCATTTCACGTACCTTCATGCTGGTACGACCTCAACTGAATACAGTAGAACCACTTCTTCATAATAATCCATACACTCACAATATATTTTCCGTTACCGACTGTAGTTTATTTAAAAAGTAGTACGTATAGTAGAAATATATTTTTTAACTATTTGAATCAGTTATACAAAAAACAAACTACAAAAATTTACAGACATTCAGTAGGAGTTGATATTGTCTGTTAAATGTAAAATTTTTTGGTTTCTGTTTCTAAAAATAGAAATTCATATAATGGCTTTTTGTTTTTTCCAAAAATAGTTTGTTTACACAGTGCAACACATAAATTGGTTCCTCTTTCGTACCCGGTTTTTTTTGAAGTGTATATCGAAACTAAAAAAAATCCGCAACGGACTTGGCCAGATTACATCGAAATTTTTTTTTATGGACACCCTAAGTTTTTGCACCCAAACATGATTTTTTTAAAAAAGGAAAATTTTTATGGAATCCATATATCATAAACCGTTCGGAATTTTGTTTTTATGTCTTTGGCAAAGTTGTAGATCCAAACCAAAGCAAAAAAATTCTCACATGGACCGACCCAAAAAAATTGCATCCACTGCATCAAAATTGCAAAAAATTGGGAAAAAATGCTATTTTTTATGATTTTTTCATGATTTTGTCCTGAAATGGCAACACATAAATTGGTTCCTCTTTCGTACCCGGTTTTTTTTGAAGTGTATATCGAAACTAAAAAAAATCCGCAACGGACTTGGCCAGATTACATCGAAATTTTTTTTTATGGACACCCTAAGTTTTTGCACCCAAACATGATTTTTTTAAAAAAGGAAAATTTTTATGGAATCCATATATCATAAACCGTTCGGAATTTTGTTTTTATGTCTTTGGCAAAGTTGTAGATCCAAACCAAAGCAAAAAAATTCTCACATGGACCGACCCAAAAAAATTGCATCCACTGCATCAAAATTGCAAAAAATTGGGAAAAAATGCTATTTTTTTATGATTTTTTCATGATTTTGTCCTGAAATGGCAACACATAAATTGGTTCCTCTTTCGTACCCGGTTTTTTTTGAAGTGTATATCGAAACTAAAAAAAATCCGCAACGGACTTGGCCAGATTACATCGAAATTTTTTTTTATGGACACCCTAAGTTTTTGCACCCAAACATGATTTTTTTAAAAAAGGAAAATTTTTATGGAATCCATATATCATAAACCGTTCGGAATTTTGTTTTTATGTCTTTGGCAAAGTTGTAGATCCAAACCAAAGCAAAAAAATTCTCACATGGACCGACCCAAAAAAATTGCATCCACTGCATCAAAATTGCAAAAAATTGGGATTGTATTATAATACACATGTTTTGCATTTGTATAAATAAACAAAAAAACTTAAACAAAAAATAAAAAAAAATTATGAAATTGTTAATTGCGTTATAAAATAATTACTTTTTATTAATAAAATAAATATATTCATTTTTTCAAAAACATATCAGCATTACAACAATAAAATGTTTAAATAGTAAATTTGAAAACAAGTAACAACAAAAACGGCATTAACCTATATAGTCTTTCTTTGTCGAAACGACAAACATTGGCTATGCAAAATAAGTGTAAGCAAAAAGATGTGCTTTCTAGGGTTAAGGAATGTTCGTATTAAGATGGCATGTACTAGAGAGTTGTTTATATTATTGTTAGATATAATTTAGCTGAAGAAAGATTTCTTAAATTCCCAGTATTTAAGCCATTTCAGGACAAAATCATGAAAAAATCATAAAAAAATAGCATTTTTTCCCAATTTTTTGCAATTTTGATGCAGTGGATGCAATTTTTTTGGGTCGGTCCATATGAGAATTTTTTTGCTTTGGTTTGGATCTACAACTTTGCCAAAGACATAAAAACAAAATTCCGAACGGTTTATGATATATGGATTCCATAAAAATTTTCCTTTTTTAAAAAAATCATGTTTGGGTGCAAAAACTTAGGGTGTCCATAAAAAAAAATTTCGATGTAATCTGGCCAAGTCCGTTGCGGATTTTTTTAGTTTCGATATACACTTCAAAAAAAACCGGGTACGAAAGAGGAACCAATTTATGTGTTGCCATTTCAGGACAAAATCATGAAAAAATCATAAAAAAATAGCATTTTTTCCCAATTTTTTGCAATTTTGATGCAGTGGATGCAATTTTTTTGGGTCGGTCCATATGAGAATTTTTTTGCTTTGGTTTGGATCTACAACTTTGCCAAAGACATAAAAACAAAATTCCGAACGGTTTATGATATATGGATTCCATAAAAATGTTCCTTTTTTAAAAAAATCGTGTTTGGGTACAAAAACTTAGGGTGTCCATAAAAAAAAAATTCGATGTAATCTGGCCAAGTCCTTTGCAGGTTTTTTTTAGTTTCGATATATACTTCAAAAAAAAACGGGTATGAAGGAGGAACCACACGATGACCTTAAAAATGCTGCACTGTGTTATATACAAAATTATTTCAATAAAAATTACAAGAAATTTTTTAAATATAGATACACACATAGAAAATAAAAATATATACATATGTGTGTGTGTGTTATGTTTTGTAAAATTACATACAAATGAAAAAAATCTTTTTGAAAAACAAACCACAAAAACCGTTTTTTTTTTCTAGGTTTTGTCAGTTTAAAATTTTTTAAACGACTTTCGATTGCTTTTACTACTTTTTTCGATTATTAAACAATAATTGAAAATAAACAACAAATTAGGCTGAATATAATAAAATATCAGTGGTCCTCTTTTTGATTGTATTTGCGATTAATTTAATATGTATTTTAGATTCTTTTTAACGAAAAAGAATTTTGAGTGTATATAAAAATAAGAAATTATTGTCAAAACAACAAAAATTTTCGTAAATTAAATCAATTTTTGTTTATTTTACAAAAATTTTTGTTAATGTTTTCGTTATTTTCATATATGGCTTAATATCTGTGTGGCTCAGAGACGCCATAGTATTTATCAAGCCTTTCCTTGGTATCGCAGATGGTTTTTGCACGCAATAAATAATTTTCCCAGGCTGTCTGCTTCCAAATACACAAATCAAACAGCATGTTTACAATTTGACAGTAGTCTATTTACACATGGTAGTTGACTGGAGCAGAGTTGCTTTTTAATTAACTGCGCGAGAAGTTCGAAAAGTCATACAGTTCTCAAACTGCCTCCATAGTTATTTAACTGAAAATTTCTAAACTCTAGAGACATCTTTCACTTATCCCTTAATAAACTGAGCGAAATTCAGTTAAATGCAAATCTTTTTTTTTTTTTTTTTTGCAATATTTTAATGAAAATAAAGAAGGTTTCTTATTGGCAATTGGGGTAACCAGCTTTTCTACTGCTAAATTAAAATTTTTCTAAAATTTTTTCTTAATTAAAATTTTCAAATTTGTGTTGCAAAATGGTGATTAATTGTTTGTAAATAATTTGGACAGAATTAGTTAACGAGTTTTAATAGATCAGAATTTTTTAAGTTGGGGTGACCTGCCTTTATTTATGATTAATTCAAATTCTAAGATCGACTTATGTCAGATTTTCTCCAACTAGGGGATTTAGGGAGTAAAAATAGGTTTATTATGAATTTTTACGCCTTTCTGGCTGCATGAAGGCACAAAAGTGGTTGCTAATTTTTATTAAAATTAATCGAAACCCTTTTGGAGCAATTTGGTATTTAAAATGGGTAACATTGGTCTAGCGGTTAAGAGAATGTATTGTATTTGTATTTTTTAGTAATATTTCATAAAAATTTCTGATGTATAAAAAATTTTGTTATATTTTTTTAGTCGGTGAATAAAATTTTTATCGTCACCTCAATTTTATACGAGGACCTATTTTATGGACCTCGAAAAATCCTGCAAAGTAAATGGCGGAACTTGCTCAAAATTTGACAGTAGTGGGTTCGATTCCCACCGGAGGCTCTGGTGTGTTTTCGCTGCAACGAGTCGATGGCCTTTGTTGCTAGTGCTCGGTTTGGGTATTAATATATAATTTGTAATTATATGATTAATATAAATAAATAAATTTATCAAAAAAATTTTAAACTTAAACTATTAAAATGTGGTACTTGATGGGAGCAGTGTTGCATTTCATATAACTACGAGGGAAGTTCGAAAAGTCACGGACTTATTGATCTGCCCTAGTATCATAGGAATTTCTAATGTATAAAACATTTTGTTATATTTTTTTTTATCTAGCAAATAAAGGTGAATAATATTTTTATCCTCACCTCAATTTTATACTTATCTCAATAATTTTTATTCTCGCAAAATTCTCTTTCGCCTAAAATATTTTATCATATTTTAACCTAGACCTCAAATATTTTTTTACTACAAAAATGGTTTTTTATTATGTTGTAAAGGTGAAAAAATTTTTTTTGAGGTGAAAAACTTTTTAGCCGTAAAAATATTATTAAGTAAAGGTGAAAAAAATTACTTTGAGGTGAAAAACTTTTTAGCCGTAAAATCCTTTTTTGTGATTAAAAACAATTTTTCTAGAAAAAAACTATTTTTGTGGTGAAAAGCAATTTTGGTGGTGAAAAATATTTAAGGTGAATATAAAATATTATTTACATTTAGGCGTTTAGTGCAAAAATATAAGGCGAAAAGAATTTTGTGATAAAAAAAAATTATTTGAGCTAAAAATAAAATTGAGATGAGGATAAAAATTAAAAAAAAAGAAATAAAATGTTTTATACATTATAATTTCCTATGATATAATAATAAAAATACCAATTTTTATCGAAAATTTAGAGGTACCTTGTAATTTTTTTTTCATTCACAGATTCTTTGTGACAGCTAAATTTTATTGACAACTGAATGACAAAATACTGCGCAGCAAATAATCCATGCATAAAAATACGAAAAATTTTCTAAATAACAAAATCTTTCGTAAACTAAACGAAAATGTCTTTTTCTTACGAATCTTTTTTTTTGTTTTGACTTAAATTTCGTATTTTTCCGCATGGATTATTATGAGTGTATGAATCTGCATTTTCTAAACAAATTTTGTTAGTGCCAAATTTAATGCATTCACTTGGCTGTAATTATTATTCAGTGACTATAATTACACAAATAGCTGTAAATGACAGTTTTGTAATATTCATATAACTATATTTCATACATTTTTTTAAATGTAAAAAAATACAGCACATACATTTTTTTTCATAAAATGACAAAATATTATTATTATAAAAAATAATTTTGCCAAACATGTTGATAATGTTAAAAGCAAAAGTTAAGATTTGAATGCAAATTTAATTAAATAAATTCTTGGAATCAGCAAATGTATTTCGTTTTAAATTATTATCGTAATATAATAAATAATTGTAAACTTACGTGCTCGAAAAAGTTGAATGAAACGTCACAAAATATTTATGCAACTTTGCAATTAAAGAGAATTTATAAAGCTTTGTACCGTGTGTCGGTGTAGACCAATATTATTATACGAAAATCTTTCATTATCAATAATGGTTATTGGATTTATATAGAGTGAGCTGTAGATTCAAACTATTACTTTTTTATGACATCCTATTTTCACGTAGAGCGGTAAAAATTTAAATTTTAGTTAAACCGTTAAAATTTATAAAATATTTTTACAGCGATGATAGAAGATAAATTGGAGTTTCATATTATGCTGTTGCTTGTCACCCTGTGGAAAAATAGATTAAGAAAAATTGGTTTTTATTAGATAAAACAATATATTGGTTTATAATTTCAGATATTACACTCAGAATATTCCGTGCATAAAAATACGAAATTATTGTCAAAACAACAAAAAATTTTGTAAAATAAACGGAAACAGGTTTATAATTTTAAAATTTTCGTTATTTTTTAATTTTTTCAATAGATATTTTTCGAAGATATTGAATTTCGAATATAGGAATTTCACCGATTCGATACTGATTCGTTACCGATTCAATACCGATTCGATGCCGATTCGATGCCGATTCGATGCCGATTCGATAGTGATTTGATACCGGTTCGATAACGATTCGATACCGACTTGATACCGTTTCGAAATCAATTCGATACCGTTACGATACGAATTCAATTCAATTTGGTTCGATTCAATTCGATACTGATTCGATACCGATTCGATACCGATTCTAAACTGATTCGATACTAATTCGATACTGATTTGATACTGATTCCATACCGATTCGATAACGATTAGATACCGATTCGATACCGTTTTAATACCGATTCTATATTGATTCCATACCGATTTGATACCGATTTAATTATAAGCTAATTCGATAGTGATTTGATATTGGTTCGATAACGATTCGATACTGATTTGATACCGTTTCGAAATCAATTCGATACCGATTTGATACCGATTCAATTCAGTTTGGTTCGATACAATTCGATAGTGATTCGATACCGATTCGATAACGATTCGATTCGATACCGATTCTAAACTTATTCGATACTAATTCGATACCGATTTGATACTGATTCGATACCGATTCGATAACTGTTCCCGTTTCAATACCAATTCGATATCGGTTCGATAACGATTCGATACCGATTTCATACCATTTCGAAATAAATTCGATAACAATTCCATACCTATTCAATTCAATCTGGTTCAATTCAATTCCATACTGATTCGATACTAATTCAATACCGATTTAATATTGATTAGATACCGATTCGATAACGGTTCGATAACGATTCGATACCTATTCAATACCGTTTCAATAACGATTCGACACCGATTCCATACCGATTGCATACCGATTTGATACCGATTCAATTCATTTCGGTTCGATTCAATTTAATGCGCTTCTATTCTATTCAATTCAATGCGATTCTAATTTAAATAGAATAATATTCTATTATTTTTGTTTTAAATATTTAATATGCTAAAAATTCAAAGATTTTTGTTATCATATTCTTGACCTTTTTTTATATAAGTTTGAAAACATTTGATATTAGTAACTCCCCTATATCAAATCAAGATAACAAAAAATTAAAATGACAAATTGTTAGCACTCATAAACTTGTCTTATGCATTCATATTTTCTTTTTGTAGCATAGCAAACAAATCTTAAAAAACTTTAATACAAAAAAAAAATAGAAACGATATTTATACACCAAAAAGGAATCATAAGCAAATTATCCTGAAATGAAAAGTTTATTTAAGATTGTTTTTGTTACCTTTTCCCGTATACTACAATTTGTATAGGAAAAATCGTTTAAAATAAATGGATATGTCAAAACATTTGTAAACTAGAGTAACAGAAGCAGAACAAACAAACAAATAAACAACATTCCCCCATTGAAGACGTTTTCATTTTCAGAAGTCTAAACATTCATAAACCTAAATCACTACCATGCGAAAAAGATACAAATACTTGTAAGTGTGTAGAGTATAAATACTATAAACTAACTAGTACATACATACGGGTTTTTTGTATGTTTGAATACTTTTTGATGCCTTTTGCTTGGGAGTATCAATTTAAGTGGGTTACCTTGAGCCTATTTATCAAAAAACCTCAACATAATTAATCTTCTTATAGGGACAAAATAAATTTAGAGAGTGTAGTCGTAGTAGCGGAGGTATGAGGTAGCTGTAATGTGATATATGTGTATGTAATAAGGTAACAATTATTTTATTAGAATTAAACAAAATGGTGGACATTTTATTGATTTAAAAACGTTAAATTTTTTCCGGATTTTTTTAAAAAAATTTTAAAATTTAGTAAGATAGATGTGAGTTTGGAATTGTATTTTTTCTTATTACTTATATCGTGTGACGAAATTTAAAATTTCAGGATTATATAAAAACATTTTGGAATGAAGTATTTCTTTAGATTTAAACGTTTTTAAATAAAAAAGATATTGATTTTCGAATATAGGAATTTTAGCGATTCCATACCGATTCAATTATATACTAAATCGATATTGATTAGATACCGGTTCGATAACGATTGGATACTGATTCGATACCGTTTCGAAACCAATTCGATACCGATTCCATACCGATTCAATTTAATTTGGTTCGATTCAATTGGATTCGATACCGATTCGACAACGATTCGATAACGATTCGATACCGATTCGATACTGATTCTAAACTGATTCGATATCCGATTCGATAACGATTCGATACCGATTCAATACCGATTCGAAGCCATTTCGATAAAGATTCGATACCGATTTGATACCATTTCCAAAATTCAATAAGATAGAATAAAATAATCTTAAGCAAGAACGACATCACCACCTCCAGCCTGAGTTTATTTCCTTAGTTTCCAAATAAAGTCCCTCATATTGTTCATTTCTATTTTATAGTGTATTAAAAAAAAACTGTTGCCACAAAGAAGAAAAAAAGACACACCATTAGTTGTGGTTTTATAATGGTTACAATTTGGGAGTAACATAATTTTAACAGCAATGGAAACATTAAATTGTTGTTTCAAATATTTAAAGTAATAAAATGGATATTTTAAAGTGGAAACTAATACACCAAAAGTTACTAATAGGGAAGGTCTTCGAAGGATAGTATTCATATTGAGCTGACATCCTTTACCCCGTTTAGTTTTGTCTCTATTATATATTTTTCTTTCCATTTACGCCTAGTTCTTATTTGGTAAAGTTGCATTGTTAAAAACAAATTTAAAGTATACTTTTAGGATATAGTTAACATAAATTATGTTTAACATATATTAAGGCTTATTGTTATGACAACAATGTAAATGGGAAAAAAGATAAGTAAGCTCTTTTAAAGATTAAGGCATCGATTACATTGTTTTTGTATATGTTGTGTTTCTTTTTTTTACATCAATATGAAAGACATCTATTTAAGTGATTCTTTTGAAGGAGGAAATAAGTTTAAAGTAGATTGTATTAAAAAAAAAAAAAATACAATAAATATTTTAGAGACAATCAATCGATAAAGAATTTGACAAGATATTAGAAACATACTTGGGAATTTTTCATTATCATTTGCAATGAAATATTTTGAATTAGAAGACAACATTATAATGGTAATTAAATTACTCTAAGGCATTCCAAAAAATATATTGGGACATTGAATTAATAATAAGCGTTTCACATAAGAGGCCAATGAATCTAGTTTCCAATGTCTTAACTAAAACCGATAAAGTGATTTTGCGGGGACTTCTTCTGCATTATGGAGAAAAGTGCAGCCGAGGGTCATAAAATATTGGTAGAAGTTTACGGCGAGAGCATGCTCTATCTGAACAGTCGTGTCTGAGGTGCTTTGGTCGCTTTAAAAGTGGTGATTTTGAGCTCGAAGCCAAGGAATGGCCAGGTCAACCCAAATAGTTTGAAGACAAAGTATTGGAATCATTGCTCTATGTGGACAAATGCCAAACCTTTCAGGAGTTGTCAGCATTATTCAGCAAATGCCTAAAAGCCATTGAATTGATTTAAAAGCAAGGACACTGGGTGCCATACGTGTTGAAGCCGCGCGACGTCAACAGGCGATTTTTTGCTTGTGAACAGCTCCTCGAATGCTAAAAAAAGAAGAGTTTTTAAACGCATTTTGATTGGCGATTAAAAGTGGATCATCACAACCATCAACATCCTTTGGAAAGCGGAATATTCATGGCATGAAACTTATGCTCTGTATTTGGTGGGACCAGCGCGGTGTGATCTACTACAAACTGCTGAAACCGAATAAAATGATCACGACGGGGGAACGTTAACGGACTCAATTTACGCGTTTAACCCCCTGCGACTGGTGTTACATATTTTCAAAAATCCACTTAAGTGGAAGAGCACCAAAAACCAATGGCTTTTTTTTCCAAGTTTCGTTTTATAGTTTTATTTTTTTAATTCAAAACGACGATTTATATTTATAGTAGTATTTATTGGTGTCTGTTAGACTACCACGTCAGTCGCAGAAGGTTAAGCCGCGTAGTGAAGCAAAAACGGCCGCAATACGAAGTAAGGTACGACAAAGTGATTTTGCAGCATGACAACGTTCGGGCACATGTTACAAGACCGGTCAAGACTTACATAGAAACCCTGAAATGGAAAGTCCTACCTCAGCCGCCGTATTTTTCAGACATCACTCCTTTCGACTACTACTTGTTGCGGTCGATGACACATGGCCTGTCCCAACAGAAGTTCACTTTGATTGGATTGCCTCAAAAGACGAATTGTTCTTCCCAATAACAGAAATAAATTATTAAAAAAGCGTTTTAGGCCAGAGAGGCTATAATCCCCGGGATATCATCGAGCTAGTGATTTATAAAATTTAACGGAATGGGGATCGAGTAGAATTAAAACACTTAGCACTAGGATCGAAATGGAATAAAGCGAGTTTTCCATTTCTGGATTTTTGAGATATTTCATAGTTTTTTTTTTCAATTTCAGCGATTTTTTCTTAAAAAACACGTAAATTGATTAAAAGTATAAGTAACCCCTATGTCCTATAAATCAACAGGATATTTATGATGTCACGAAGATAGAAATCTGTTGAAATGGAACGTAGTGGAATGGAACATAGTTCCGAATCGTAACGATATAGAATGGAGAGGTGAAGAAGGTGAATCGTAACACTTAACACGGAAAACGCACAGAAATGGTGAGCGAGTGGCATTGGAATTTTATAGAAGTGGAATAACATGGAATCGAATAATTAACTCAGAGAACGAAATAAAATCGAGGTAGCGTGCAAGCCCGAATTAAATTATTGCCGATTTTTTTCAGATTTGTTTCCTACTTGACCATTTTTATACATTCCAGAGTAAAACAAAATTTATTCAACCATTTGTGTGGTAATTAGTTCACATGCTGATGGATCGGTGGTTTGACTTACGAACTAATTTTCCCTGTAATACATTGTGCGATCTAATACACAATCGCTTGGAAAAAATTAAAAAAATAAATTTGCGTTCCAAACAAAACCGCAGGCCCCCGGGATATGTTCACTTATCTCAACAGAATACTTTCCATAGTTATATCGATAGAACAGTGTTCCACAGCTCATATTCTAACGATGCTGCTCCCGATTCTAACGATGCTGCTCAACCCATACTATTTATTTTTGGTCGTGTTTTTTATGAGCTTTTCTCCATTGGAATATTTTGGAAATATATCGAGAGAAACGTGAGAAGCAAAATGTCTCTCTAAAATACACATACTCTTTGATTCTACTTCCAATGATGAGCGCTGTTGTCCTAGTTGATGGGTTTAAATGGCAGCTTACGCCCCCGCAAGCATCAAATAGAGTCAAAAGTTATTTTGTTGGGAGTTGATATCCGCAGAACTGCACCCAACTCGATAGATTGAGATGACGGATAAAATCACCAGATACTACGCCCGAAATCACTGACAGGTCGTTCAGTATATGATTGCATAATGTTTTATGTCAGATGCCCTGCAGTGACGGGCAACCACAGATGGGATGTACATCGCGTAACCGTATGATTCTGTTATTGTCACTGCCTATCAGTCAATGTCTAGTCACTGCGGCCGTCCACAAGGAGAATCTAGATTAAGAAGGTGCTATAATCGTCGGACATGACATCGAATAAAACAGCTTTGCATCTGTATTCAAAAAGACGAAAAAGACCGATACTTTAGTGAAAACAATTCAAAATGTTGTCCTATGAGGGTGGATCAACAAGTCGTGACTTTTTAAATGAAACACAGTTATTTTTGCAAAAAAAAAAAAAAATATAAAACATAATCTTCTTTTAGCTCAATACACTTAGTCCAACGTTTCTCCAATTTTTGTATCCCTTCCAAAAATAGGATTTATCGACGTCCATTAAATAGGTATTTGATTGATCAATAATTTCATCGTTGGATCTAAATCTCTTTCTATTGAGCCATTTCTTTAGGTTTGGAAATAGGAAATAGTTACTGGGGGTTGAATCCGCAGAATAAGGCGAATGAGGGACAATTCGTAGTATACTTCATGGATTTTGGCCATGGAAATTAAGCTGTCACACGATTCCGTTGGTGGTCGATTGTGAGCAAACACGTCAGCCATCATGCGGAAAGCTTTCTCAAACCCAAGTGATCGTTCAAAATTAAAACCACTGAGCCATGTGAAATGCCTATGTCTTCCTTAATCTAATGCACATTCAATCTCCTATCGGCCAACACCATATCGTGAATTTTTTCAATTGTTTTGGATGTAGAGACCTCAACAGGGCGTCCAGAACGTTCTGCATCTTCCGTGCTTGTAAGGCCAAAGCGATGAATTGGTGCGGCCTTCTCGAAACATTTCTCTCACGCCTACTGAGGATTTTAAAAAGTATAAAAGAGGAAAAGTCTGAACCTTTAAAGTCCTGGACCAAACCCCTTTAGTTAGAAACATAAAAATTAAAATATATGTGTTCCTTGGAGTATGCTCGAAATTTAAAATTTATGTTTTCCCAGGGACAGGGGCTAATTCACGAGAATATCTAATAAAAAATTGATAAAAATGAGGTAGAAAAGGTAAAACACAAAATTTGGTAAAATTGGGATTAAAAAGTCTTAAAATTGTCCCTTCAGCTGAAATTAAAAATTGAAACCTGCCCTGCAAAATTTACTAGAAAAAGAAAATCCCTAAAAAACAAATGAATTCCGCCTTCTTCTTAATTCCGATATTTAAACTGTCTATAACAGAGTAATTCTAAATGTTTCTGCTTTAGCAAAATTTAAAATTGTAGGAACTTTTTTGTTAAACAACAATTATTTAAAATTTCAAAAACAATTTTACCACAAATAAATTTAAGTTTCTTACACCTTTTTTGTAAACTAAATAAATTCTACAAAAACACCGTTTGCTATTAAAAAGATTTACGAAAAAACCTTAATTTTTGTCTTTCAACTATCTTTTTAAGGCTACATTCTGCTACAGAAAATCTATGAATATGAATTCAGAGAACATTTTTATAAAAAAAAACATTAGTTTTAATTCCACAAGTATGAATAACTTATTTTCAAACTTAAAAATCACAACAATTAAAACATTTTTTTCAAAAATCGATATACTACTTTCTTATCACTAAAATGTTTAAAAATTAGCACTAATGTTGACCTTATGCTTAACTTTAATATATAAATTATTTAAAATTTAATTTTCTTACCAAATTCCCTTAAGTATACAAACATAAATTAAATTATATTCAAAAGTGTCTTAACTCCAATTAATTTCATTTTCAACTAAAATACTAAATTTGATACAGCAATTAAACGCAAACTAACTAAGAAGAAGGCTACTCTGTATTTCTCGTTCAGTCAATGTTTAGATAATTATAACATTTGTTTGCTAAATTTTAAAGCATACTTTTGGGGGACATTTCAAACGCCTTAATGAGGGTGGATAATTTAGCTGTAGTAGTTTTTTATTTATTTCATAGAAATTTGAGTTTGATGGTAAGCAAATAATAAATTTTATGGACAGGGTTCAATAGACTATAAAATAAGTTAATTTAAATGGAGGTCAGTTATATCATTTGCTTTATCTAAATAATGAAAGAAAATAGCATATTTTGCAATAGTTTTTTTCTTTTTTTTTTAATATAAGCTGATAGTTACGATTAAAGTTGATTTCAATTTAAACTATTTTTTATAGCAAAATTGTGGTTACTGTAAATGACACAACAAGGTTTCCAAGAATTTGTTTTTTTAGATATTTTTGAGATAAGTGACTTTTTCCAAGGAAATAAAAATAAAGAGGGTTACTTTAACTATAATTTAAAATTTAAACATTGACTTTCGTTAAAGAGCACAAGGTTGTAAATGCACGCACTTGGTAAATATGTATATGCAGTAAAGCGATTAGTTATTTTAACTGCAATTGTAGTTGTTTTATTTAGGAAAATATTTTTAATGTTTTTTTGCAACGATTTTTAAAAAACTACTGGATTTTATTCACACTGGAAGTTATTTAAACATTTTGAAATTTATTATTTCTTTATATTTTTGTTTTGCTTTAAAATTCCCGTTTTCTTTTTTTGTAAAATATTTTGTTTATATATAGATTCTGCTAAAATGCAATAAATATAAGAATTTAAATTTAACAAAATAAGTGTAAAATGTTATATTGAAAAGTAAAATTAAAAAAAAAATTTACTGCATTTATAGTTGATTTTAACTATATTAGTAGTTATTTATAATAATATTTTTAAGTATTTTTAACTATGTTTGTAGTTGTTTTAAACTTGATTTGTAGTTGTTTTTAGCTACATTTGTAGTTGTTTTTAGCTACATTTGTAGTTATTTTAAACTAAGTTTATAGTTGTTTTTAGCTAGAGTTATAGTTGTTTTTAACAATATTTGCAGTTGTTTTTATTTATATTTGTAGTTGTTTTTTTTCTGCGTTTGTGGTTGTTTTAAACTACATTTGTAGTTGTTTTTAACTATATTGGTGATTGTTTTTAACAATATTTGTAGTTGGTTTTAACTACATTTGTAGTAGTTTTTAACTGCATTTGCAGTTATCTTTAACTACATTTGTAGTTGTTTTTAACTACATTTGTAGTTGTTCCGAACTATATTTCTAGTTGTTTTTAACTATATTTGTAGTTGTTTTAACTGCATTTGTAGTTCTTTTTAACTACATTTGTAGTTGTTTTTAACTACATTTATAGTTGTTTTTAACTGTAATAACAGTTGATTTTAACTATATTGGTGGTTGTTTTTAACTGCATTTGTAGTTGTTTTGTTCTACATTTATAGTTGTCTTTAACTATATTTGTAGTTCTTTTTAACTACATTTATAGTTGTTTTTAACTGTATTTGTAGTTGTTTTCACTATATTTGCAGTTATGTCGAATTGCATTTGTAGTTGTTTTTAAATACATTTGTATTGTTTTTTACTACATTTGCAGTTGTTTTTATTTATATTTGCAGTTGTTTTTCACTATATTTGTGGTTGTTTTTAACTACATCTGTAGATGTTTTTAACTATATTTGTGCTTGTTGTTAACTAAATCTGTAGCTGTTTTTAACTATATTTGCAGTTGTTTTCAACTCCATTTGTAGTTGTTTTTAACTGTATTTGTAGTTTTACTTTACTATGTTTGTAGTTATTTTTCAAATTCAGTTATTTTAACTGTCCTTTGTAGTTGATTCTACCTATATATTGTAGTCTAAATAATTAGTTTCTATAAACATTTTTAAAGCAGCGCTAAAGGAAGATTATATACGCAGAGAAAAAACATGGTCGCGGCAATCATACTCGAAGAGCATCATATATTTTTGGGATTATGATTGTGCCAACTTTTGTTGTACTATAATATACTATCATATTCATATTGTGATAAAATAGTTATATTATGATTCGAAATTATGAAAATGTTCTTTAAATTTAAGAATATTTTTTTAAGAAATGTTGTTCCTAAAGAAAGAAAATTGATATTAAGGTACTTAAAAAAACTTTCTTGATTCTATAAAGTTTTTTAAAGAAAAATACTTCAAAAATATTTTTAAATTCTAAGAAATTTTTTCAATAAAAAACACAGGACTTTTTCTAATAGAAAAACCTTTTGGATTTTAAGGACATTTTTAAAAGTTTTGTTTAGATATTTCTTAGTCTCACAATTTTTCTTTACTCCTCCTTAGAATGTAGGAATATTTCTATTAGAAAAATCTTTAAAATCTAAGTATTTTTCATGCTAAAAAGTTCTCGGAATCTAAAAATTTTTTAGATTATAAATTTTTTAAGAATATAAATTTTTGTAAATATTATTTGATCTATCTGTTTTAATTATAATTTAATGTTACTAACGAATAGTAATCACTAATTTTTTATTAAGTGAACAAAATTGTGAGGATCAGCGCTAGAGGGAATGTACACTTTCGACCTGAGCGACCAGGACATCGTCAGCTTCCTTATAATAGAATATATGAATTTTCATTTGCAAAATTTGAGAATTTAACTTAAAAGAAAATTCCATAGAATCTTAAAATTATTCTATTACAAAAATTTTTAAAAAACTAGTATTTTGTATAAAAAATAAACCTTTTCGTAAAAAACAACTCTTGGGTTATACAGACTTTTTCATATAAAAATTATTGCATTAGTATTCTAAGTATTTTTTTTTTCACAAGAAAGTCGTTATTTTACAAGAAATTAATGAATATACAAATATTTTTTATATTATTATTATTTTTATTGAAAATAATTAAAAAATATATAATCTTTATGTAGAACGTTTTTGACAATAAATTTGTTCGGGAATAAATTGATTAGTGTTAATTATAATGTTATATGTATAACATAAAAAACCCCCAGGTGAAATTTATTATATAGAATTTTTTTATGAAAACATTATTATGACTGTAAATGTCAGTCATTTATTTATTTTTTTTTGATATATAATTATTCATTGATTGTTGCCAGCATTTTATAATTCCATTATTATCATGTTTTTTTTATAGTAAGAATTTTTGTTACCACTGTATGGTTACAGACAATCATGTTATCAAATAAAAAGTGGCAATCATGAAATACTAAATTATTTACTATAAAAAATAATGGTAGCGACTATATTGATGGTTTGAACCTTTTTATAAACCAATAACTTGATTGTGATAACCATATCCGAATGCAGCAACCATAATATAGTAGCAGGAATCATGTTGCAATCATCATTGCGTGCAACGGGAAATATGTCAGTTCGAAAAACGATATTTATGACCATAGGAAATATGCCATTTTTTAACTGAGGACTATGTCCACAATCCCGAAAAAAATTCGGCCATTATCCCAACATAGAACATGGGAATAATGTCCGTGGGGGTTTTGACCTGTTGTCTCATAAATGAATTGGTGTGTTTTTTTTATCCACTAATCAGAAAATTAACTTTAAGTTTTGTTTTGTTCTCATATATCTAATTATATCCAACTGGACCACCAAGAATTATGTGGGTTCCCCTGTTGGAGCTGATACTCTGGCGAAAAAATCAAGGTTTTGTGAAGAAAATCCTTGGATAAATTCTAAAGTTATGGTAAATTATATTACACAAAAATGTGTACATTTTTTATTTAATTAATTAAATAAATTTTTAGCCCTTCTGTGTAAGGAAAATGTACTAAATCAGTGTGCAGTGATTTTGCAATAATTAATCTCTCAATATGTCTATTTCTTTAACAAACTAACGTTAAGACAATTTGAGTTATTTCAATACTTGTGCGTCTACCTCTTAATTAATATCAATCATACGCCCCCTGTAGCAAAAATTTTAAAACAAATAAATTTGTAACCATAATGCAGCTAATTTTGTAAAATTTTAAAGGTCTTTGCAAATAAAGGGTGTCCCAAGAAGAACGCAATTTTTAAATTTTAAATAAAACACAGATATTTAAAAAAAATCATGAAACTTTATTATATCGTAAAGTAGACATAATGAGGTTATGTATGGAACAATATATCGTGCAGATGGCCGCCGCGGCTTTGCTGGCATGCACGCGATCTTTTAATGAAATTTTCAATGACCGTTTTGCATGAATGCTGCGGTATTTCATTAATGCAGCGTCCAATTTCCTCTTTTAAGGCTTGAGTCGTTGTCGGCTTATTCGCGTAAACCATCGACTTCAAAAAACCCCAAAGAAAAAAATCTAATGGTGTTAAATCGCACGATCTAGGCGGCAATTCTGATCTCCAAAACGCGAAATAACACGACCGGGAAATGACTGATGCAGCAATTGAATTGTTTCTCTGGCTGTATGACATGTGGCGCCGTCTTGTTGGAACCACATGCCCTCCACATTCATTTCTTCAATTCTAGGCAAGAAAAAACTGGTTATCATTTCACGATACCGAACACCATTGACTGTTTGCGCTTGACCTGCCTCATTTTCATAAAAAAAGGTCCAATGATTCCTCCAGCCAAAAAACCACACCACACAGTGACACGTTGAGGATGCATTTGCTTCTCGTGAATCACTCGAGGATTTTCCTCACCCCAAATGCGACAATTCTGCCTATTGACGAAGCCATCAAGATGAAAATGGGCCTCGTCACTGAAGATGATTTTATCGGCAAAATCAGCATTTTCATGTTGTCTCTCCAATACCCAATTAACGAACTCCCTTCGCTGTCCATGGTCAGCTGGCTTCAGTTCCTGAGTCAATTGAACTTTGTATGCATGAAGATGCAAATCTTTCGTCAAAATTCGCTGCAAAGTGGATTTGGAGACACCAATTTGCTGAGCTCGGTGTCGAATTGAGGTGGATGGAGTTTGAGCGACATCACGTACAGCTGCGACATTTTCGGTCGATCGACCTGGTCGATGGCGCGTTGTTGTCTTTACATCACTAACAGACCCAGTTTCGGCAATCCATTAATCTCTTTACAGTTGACTCTTTTGGAGCATTATTGTGACCCCAAATTGATCGCAATTTGCGAACTGTAGCCGCAAAACTTTCACCATTTTGGTAAAACAATTTCACAATGAGAATGCGTTGTTCATTCGTATAGCGCTCCATTTTTACTAACCTCGTACCTTCTACTAGCAAACAATAACAATTGTTCAAATGTCAATCAATGACACTTCGAATGTTGCCAGATTTAAAAATTGCGTTCTTCTTGGGACACGCTTTATTTCAATTGTATAAGGATATAATTAACATAAAAAATATAAATGTTTTCTTTTTCTATCTCTTTGTATTATTTTAAATCCTTTTATATTATGCTTTATTTAAATTATTTTCAATTAAATAAATATTTTTAATTATCCCCTCCATAAATGCTTATTATAATTAATTTTATAATAATGAATTTTTTCTGCTGTTTGTTGTTGTTGTAATTTAATAGTATTATATTTTAACAAATAATAATAATTGATTTTATATTTGCCATCAGTGTTGGCCCTCATTATCTTCATAACGAATGTCAACAACTCTGGTATGTTGCAGTACGTAGTAATACGATTATGATGATGATGATGATGATGATAAACGCAAATGTTTGTTTGATATGAGGCGTATAAGAATAATGAAATTATAATATTAATGACAATTTAAAAGAAAAGCAACAACTGCAAAAAAAAAGAATACAAATTTCTGAAAAACAGAAAACTAATTACGTGTAAAATTATATATTAAATTTAATGGGAAATTAAAAATTCTACGTACTCTTGGCGTTTCATGACAGTACTGATGATGATAGTGAAGATGATGACGATGATGATGATGATGCGTACTTAAAAATCGTCCTTATCATAAGGAAAGGAAGACTGAGTTTAAATGCATGTATGGCTGGAAAAATAAATGTTACTTTAGTGAAAAGTAAGTGTCAGTTAATAATAATGAAATCATTTTTTTTTATTACTTAATTGAATTTTACGACAAATAAGTTGTAAGAGACAGATTTTTTTTTTATGTCAAAGTAATATTGTTCAAAAAGAAAGGAAATTATCGAAATCAGTGAAATGTTGAATTTTTAATTAAATTAAATCACAGTGAATTTTTATTTACGGCCATAGGAATGGGTTTTTTTCACATACAAGATAATTGAAACTTTTACGTATTATTATCATTGAAGTAGAAAATTTAAATCTCATTCCTGTTCCTAGATTAGTACAGGTTGGTTGAAAAGTTCCTGCGCTCGAAATGAAAGAATACTGTTTTTGTTACGAAATATATTTTTTTATTCAATATAATCTCCTAGAAGCTCAATACACTTGTTCCAATGATCTTCCAATAATTTTATTCCATCCTTATAATGATTTTCCGGAAGCTCTGCAAAATAACCGTCTACGGCTGATATGGCCTCTTCATTCGACGAAAAATGCTTTCCACGAAGGAATTGTTTGAGATTTCTGAAAACATAGTAGTCACTGGCAGCCAAATCTGGTGAATACGGTGGATGTTCAAGCAATTCGTACTTTAATTCTTTGAATTTAGCCATCGTCAAAACACTTTTGTGAGCAGGTGCATTGTCTTGATGAAAAATGATTTTTTTCTTCTTTAAACCAGGTCTTTTCTCACGAATTTTTTCATCCAGCTGATCCAAAAAGCTGCAATAATATTCAGAGTTGATTGTTTTACCTTTCTGAAGATAATCAATCAACAAAATTCCTTTTGCATACCAAAAAACTGATGCCATAACCTTCTTTGCTGATCGTTGTGACTTCACCTGCTTTGGAGCTGAACAACCAGCTTCAGTCCACTGTAAACGTTCTTGTTTCAATTTAGGATCATGGTGGTAGATCCAAGTTTCATTCATAGTTATAAAACGACGCAAGAAGTCGGTTTTATTAAAATGCTCTAAATTACGCTGAGAAATTTGTTTTCGATCCAGTTTTTGTTGAATTGTTAATGTGTGCGGCAATAACTTTCCAAACAGTTTTTTCATACGTAATTCTTCATGTAAAATATGGAGTACTCATTCGTCTGAGATGCCTATGGCATTAGCAATTTCACGCTTAGTCAAACTTGTATCTTCACTAACCATATTATGTACCTGCTCAATGATTTTGCTGTGGTTGCAGTTTTTGGGTGTCCTTCGCGTGGATCGTCTTTAAGTTTAAATTCACCAGCCCAAAATTCAACGGTGCGTTTTGAAGGTGAGGACTCCTTATACACTTCTAACAATTGTTCATAAATTTCATTTGCATTTAAAACAAAGAATCTAATGACTGCACGATATTAATTTTTTTCCATATTAAAAAAAATCAATGACACGTCAACTTCAAATGGCTTGTAAACAAAGAAAGAATTGACAGAATGACTTGCAACTTTGCATGTGTTCTCAGGACAGTTATACCAACTTGAGAAAAAAAAGTTTGGAGCAAGCAGTGCCATCTCTTGGTGAGCGCAGGAACTTTTCAACCAACCTGTTCATGTAACTAAATTGAGGTTTTTAGAATAGTTTAATGGCACATATCAGTCCTAAGATAATTTTCTCCACCTAAAACAACGCCATGTAAAAGATACAGTTCCCTTTCACATTGGGGTAGTGATGCTGTGGCAGTTCATACGCACAGAGAAAAATTATGGTTGGAACATGATCACTGCTACTATATTATGCTTGCTGCATTTGGGTATGGTTGTCACAATCAAGTTATTGGTTTATAAATATGTTCTTACCATCAATATGGTCGCTACCATCATCATTATAGTAAATATTTTATTATTTCATGATTACCACTTTCTATTTGATAACATGATTGGCTGTAACCATACTGTCACCAATTAATGAATAATTATAAATCAAATAAAATATGACTGACATTTACAGTCATAATACTGTTTTTATAAAAAGATTGTATATGATCATTTTCAACTGGGGGTTTTTAATGTTCCACATATAACATTATAATTAACACTAATCAATTTATTCTGCAACAAATTCCTTGTCAAAAAGATTCTATATAAATAATTTTTAATTCTTTTCAATAAAAACAATAATAATTTGTTTTTTAAATAGTTTTTTTTTTTAAATTAATTTCTTTTAAAATAACGACTTTTGATAAGAAAAAGTCTGTGAACCTAAGAGTTATTTTGTACGAAAAGTTTTCTTCAAAAAAATTTTAGATTTTTAAAAATTTTTCTGATAGAAACATTTTGAGATTCTATGAAGTTTTTCTTAAAGTAAAATTGTCAAATAAAATTAAATAAATATTTATATATTCCTAAATAAAAAAAAATTATATATTCCTAAATAAAAATTTATATATTCCTAAAAAAAAACTTCCATTTTAAAGACTTTCATTAAATAAAAAAATTCATAGCTTTTAAGGACTTTTCATTATAAAAAATACTAAGATTATAAGGACTTTTTCTAGTAGAAATATTATTTGATTATTAAAAGAAATATTCTGAGACCATCAAAAAAAAAAAAAAAAAAAAAAAAAAATCTAAAAATTTCCTTTGAAACAGGCTAGAATTTAATAAATATTTTTCTTAAAAAAAACCACCCATAGAAACAAAGATGTTTTCTTTAAAAAGTCTTTAATATCAAATTTTTTTCTTTAGGAAAAACATTTCTTAACTTTTTCTGTTATGTCCAGTTTTTCTGTGTTATGTCCGCAGCCGGCACTGTCAGGTGTAGCCGGCTGTGGGCTTGGCTTTGCGATTTTCACCTCTGTAAGCTCCTCGGGGTATGGACTTACATACTGACAAGGTACTTTTTGTAAATTCCTCCCAGAATGTGTTTAAAATGAGAATTGAAAGGGCGACCTATTCAAACCAAATTCTATATAAATCTACACTCACTCAGCTAATTTGAGCTAGCGATACAATGAGATTAGTAGAAAAAATTAGTAGACGCTACTTAATTTTAGTAAACTTTTTGTAAAGTTTACTAAAATCAGCAAAAAAAAATTTACTAAATATTATAAACATTAGTACAATAAAATTAGTATAAAAAATTAGTAAGCGCTACGAAATTTTGTTATGAAAAATATTTTTTACAGTTAACCCATTAATGGTCACTGTACCATTATTGGTACACCTTGATTTTTTCCTTTTTCTCTGACTCTATTCTTCCCATAATTTGAGTAAAATAATTTTCTAAGAGCCACAACCTCGTGAATTTTTTTTTAAATGGAAAAAAGTGAATTTCGAGAGCTTAATAAACATTATTTTTTGCAAAAAAAAAAATGCCAGTCAAACCAAGGAAAAGCTTGTTAAATACTATGGGGACTCTTCACTATCGATTTCAATGGCAAAAAAGTGGTTTACTGACTTTCATTGTGGCCTTACAAGCACGGAAGATGCCGAACGTTCTGGACGCCCCGTTAAGGTCTCTACACTCAAAACAATTGAAAAAATTCACGATATGGTGGTGTTGGCCGATCGGAGATTGAATGTGCGATAGATTGTGAAAGACATAAGCATCTCACATGGCTTAATGGTTTCAATTTTGAACGATCACTTTGGTATGAAAAAGCTTTCTGCAAGATGGCTGCCGCGTTTGCTCACAATCGACCACCAACAAAATCGTGTGACAGCTTAGTTTCCATGGCAAAAATCCTACAAATTGCACCCTCATTCACCTTATTCTCCGGATTTAGCCCCCAGTGACTATTTCCTATTTCCAAACCTAAAGAAATGGCTCGCTGGCAAGAGATTTAGCTCCAACGATGAAGTTATTGATCAAACAAATGCCTATTTTATTGACCTCGAAAAATTCTGCTGTTAAACGCAAAGTAAATTATGGAACTTGCTTAAAACTTGACAGTAGTCTAGTAAAAGGTGATACTTGATGGGAGCGGTGTTGCATTTCATACAACTACGAGGGAAGTTCGAAAAGTCACAGACTCATTTATCCACCCTCGTATGTACTGGAAAAGAAAATGCGGTAGGGAAATGAGGGTATGATTAGAAATGAAATACTAGACAAGAGGAATGAAATAAAATGATATGGAGAAAAAGTGAAATTAAACAATCAGACGGGGAATGAAATGGAATGCAACGAACAACGAGTGGAATTAAACACTAAACACAAAGCACAAAATGGAATGGAGAGAGCCTAGAAATTTTAATTAATGTATTGCTTTCTTTGGAATGGGGATAGAGGAGATATGAAAGTTGGTGATCAAGGTCTTTAAATATGGCAACACTGTGATTGCATGAGATGATAAATCTTAGAACCGTTATTGTCCGCCATCTGATAAAGAAAAAATAGTCCGAATATTATTAAAATAAGTTTTGAAAAGAAAAAGTCTGTATAAACCTAAGAGTTGTTGTGTAGAAAATGGTTTCTTAAACAAAGTTCTAGATTTTTAGAAATTCGCAGAATTGTTGAAGTTTTTTTTTACTTATTTAAAAGAGGTTAAGTGCACCGAAGGAGCATGTGGCGATATGTATGAGGTATAGAAAACTTATACATATATTTTTTTTTAATTGAAGTTTTGCTCGCTGGGGATCGAACCCGCAACCTACTGAGTAACAGTCCAATTCTCTAACCAGTACACTACAATTGCCACGTTTATACTTAATATTTACTTTCATATTTTTGTTTTTAATGGTAGGTCTTATCGACCTACCACCCATATACAAATGAAAGATTTTTTTCTTGTTGTAGACTAAAAAACAGTTTGTTTTTGGCAAATTTATAATTCTAGGAAATTTTCATCTTAATAGTTTTTTGTAGCTGTAAATATACTAAATAATTTCAATGAATAATGAAAGCAGGTGTGCATAATTTGATTAAATTCTTAAGGTAATTATTCACAAATTTTCTGGAAAGCTTGAGAGGCACAAAAAAAAAACAAAGTATCGAAACCATTTTTTAATATGTTAATTACAAAATATTTTTCAATGTTAATAAATGATGTTTGATGTTAAAAAAATGTGTATACACATTTCTTTTAAGGGTTTTTGTAATTAGTTTTATTAACAAATATTTAATGATATTTTCTATGGACTATTTTTACCAATTGATGTAAGTTATTAAAATTTTAAAAATTTTCCAAATTATATGTAAAATAGCAGAATTAAGCCTAATAACTAGGCTTCAAAAAAGCGTTGTTAAGTTATTTTTACCTTAATGAGATAAAAAGTTATGTCGGTTTTAGTAAATTTAGAGCTTAATTAATATTAATCATACGCCACTCCCTACCAAATAATTAAAATTAAATACATGATATTTATTTGCTAACTTTAACACTTAATTAACAACGGTAATGCATATTTTGATTAATTTTAAAATATTTTTATAAAAAATAAAGATATTTTTAGACTTTAAATGATAAAAAAACAAGTAAGAGCGGCTAAATTCGGCTATGCCGAATCTTATATACCCTTCACCATGGTATTCTGAAGGAGATGAATACATCGTTGGAATCTACTACCTCATAGCTCTCCACAAACAAGCGGTATCCCCATTTATTTTTTCTTAAATGTCCAAAAATTTTAATCCAAAATAATATGTCATGTAAAATCTCAAATTTATATTTTTCCATATGTTTCAGCGCTTTTCTTGTCAAATTTGGCATTTTCTAGGCAAAAAAAAGTTAGCGACACTACTATTTATTTTTTATTTATATCATTCACAATAGTTGTGAAACGTATTTAACCTACGTATTTATCTTCACACTCTTATTAAACAAAGGGATTTTACTGGAAAAATTAGAGGTAGTCCTGGTTTTTTGCTAATATCTCAGCCATTTATTAACCGATCTGTCTGATTTTTAATAGCAAACAGAAATGGATCACATGTAACAGAAATAAAAAAGAATCAAGTCCTCATCATGTCTGGGTTCTTCGGAAAACCCATTTCAACACACAGACGGACAGACGGACAGACGGACAGACGGACAGACGGACAGACGGACATCGTTAAATCAACTTCGCTCTTCATATGGACCCAGAATATATATACTTTATAGGGTCTAAGATCAATATTGTAGAAATTACAAACGGAATGACAAACTTATATATACCCTTCCACCTATGGTGAAGGGTATAAAAATAATTAAATACTGTGTGCTAAATTTTTATAAACACTTCAATTTAACACCATTTTTTTTATAGTAATAGGTTTTAGCATAAAACTTTTTAACAAATTACATAAGAATTTTTTTTCTTACAAATTGTTTATCGATAATCTACCACCAAGCACCATTAGAATAAGTAAAAATATCTGAAATATATTTAATGAATTTTACGTGAAGCAAAACACCAAAAAAAACCCATCGTGTCAAATCTATTTACCCTTTCGACCCCCACGTTGCTTGTGAGCAATTTCATATGTTTGGAAACTAACGGTAAGCGCTGTTTTTGTTTTTTTTTTTTTGCTGAACCGTATTTATAACGGAAGCTATATTTGTATACTTTAAGTTAGATCAAAAAACAAATTATTTGTCAATCAATTAGCAAAGTTATTGTCATTAGAAAGTGCGTGTGTCGAGTAAAAAATTTTTGCGAATTTCGAAAGAGGTTTTTGTACATGTGATCTTTTTTTGAAATAATAAAATAAATTAAAAAAGTGTTTATGAAATATTTTTTAGTATACTACAAGTAAAATATTTATCAAAGTTAAATTACTCTTTTGTAAGCAGAAATCAGGTGAGTAATTTTCAAAGTTATCAAGTTGCTTGTGAGCAACCTTGGGCAATTGTGGTAATAAATTTACCTACTTTTAGATATGAGACCCCAAGAGAAAGGCTTGACAAACGAAGACATTGAGAGAATATTGAACTTCGATTGGGATGCCTCTAGTGACGAGGAAAGTGGAGATGAGGAGATGGATGACATTTCTGCATTGCTGGATAGGAATTTGGAAGGGATCGTGGAAAGAGGAGAAAGCATAGAGATCGGTCTTCTTGACAATATCATTGCGGAAGAATGCGTGGAAGAATCTAGTTGTGCGGTTGATACTTGCTTTGAAAAAATTGACCCAAAGACACTCAAATGGAGATCAAGACCATTTGAAGTCCCAGATACTGTTTTGAAAGAAGATAACGTCTTGAGTGTTGATGAAGTTCTGACACCAGTTGAATATTTCTACAAATATTTTGATACTCAAGCTTTTGATTTTGTCACACTGCAAACTGATTTATATGGACTTCAGGAACTCGGCATTGAGATCAAATGCCCTAGTGAGGAAATAAGACGTTATATTAGGTGTTTTCAAACTGCCCCAGTTTAAAATGACATGGGCCCATAATATAAAGGTGACGCAGATAGCAGACTCAATTCCGCGCCACCGCTTTGAAAAAATTAAGCAATGCTTACATTTTAATGACAACAGCACACAACCTGAAAAGGGAGATTTAAAACATGACAAGCTGTACAAGATACTCCCTTTACTAAATATCCTAAAAAAAACTTATAAATTCATGCTTTTGCTTTTGGTTATATGTAGGTCGGTCAACCTACAAACAATAAAACCCAGCCAAACCACACAAATGGGGTTTGAAAATGTTTACTCGTGCTGGAATTTCTGGAGTGGTATATGATTTTACATTGTATGTTGGCGAAGGCACCTGCCCGTCATATGGATTGGGACTATCTTCAGATGTAGTTTTTTATCTCGCACAGAATCTTCCCAAACACAAGAACTATAAACTGTATTTTGACAACTGGTTTACGTCTGTAAGTCTTCTTATTGCTTTAAAGGAAATGGGCATTTTTGCAACAGGGACTATACGTAAAAACCGGATAAGTAATTGCCAATTGCTTTCTGATGCTGAACTCAAAAAGAAAGGAAGAGGATCTTATGACATGAGATGTGAAACCAATTACAACCTTGTATGTCTAAAGTGGTTTGACAATAAACCAGTTCTACTAGCATCTTCATATATAGATCATCAACCTGTTGACTTTTGCAAGCGATGGAATCCAAAAGAAAAAGCTTATATTGATGTTCCAAGGCCTGCGATTGTAGCAAGTTATAATAAAGGCATGGGAGGGGCTGACCTGGCAGACATGCTTATGGAGCTGTACAAGATAAACCACCGCTCAAGAAAGTGGTACATAAGAATGTTTTATTGGTGTCTAGAAACATCTGTTACAAATGCGTGGCTGCTTTATAGAAAACATCTTTCTCTGCTCCAAACCAACAGGAAACATATTCAGCTAATACAATTTCAACTGACAATTGCTAATGATCTTTTGCAATATACTTCCTCTTCTGCGGATTCTATACAAAGAAAAAGAGGTCGACCATCGAATGTAGAAATCAATAAACCCTCATCTCCCGAGTCTTCACAAAGCAGCAAAAAATATAAGTTTCAGCCGAACCCTTCAGATGTAAAGCGATATGATAAAGTGGATCATTGGGTAGTATTTGGTGAAAGAGGGCATTGCAGACTGTGCAATACAGGAACTTCAATGTCCAAATGTCTCAAGTGTAAGGTCCACCTTTGTTGCAACAACAATAAAAACTGTTTTTTGTCTTATCACATTTAATTTTTCTAAATAATTTAATCAAATTTTATACAGATCTCATTAAAAAACAAAAAATATTTAATATACCACTATTGCCCAACGTTGCTCACAAGCAACTTTCTCTACCGGCCAAACGAATAGGCGTAGGGACTAGAAATTTTGTCCAGATACTATTTGAATGACTACAACATGATTAAAAGTAAGTTACAGGAAAAAAGTTGGGGTCGAAAGGGTTAACAATGAAGAATAGTGCAAAAAAATTAACTATTTTCTAAGTTATTTGGAATACACACACACACAACAAAAAAACTTAAAACCAACTGTTTTCACTTGAATTAATATATAAAATTTACCTCCATTACTATCTACCGTATACCATAGGGAAAAAATCGAACAGAAACAAACATGAATATGCTGGTAAAATATACAAGCAACGGTAAAGTGAATTGCTTACAAAAAATGCAATCACTGAAGCTTAAGCAATGTGTATACCGCGAAAAATACGTTAAAATCCGATTTAATGCGTGACTAGAAAATTTAAGACAGCAAAATGCATATCGAACATTTTGAGAGTTTTTACATTATTTTATTTTCTTACCAAAAAAAGAAAGAAAAAAATAAAAATAAAACAGGATATGAAAAGTAGTCAAATGTAATGAAGTGTATTAAAGTGTAGCATTGCGAATTACATACAAATTGATAAGTTTGTTTGCTATTTTGAATATTTGAAAGATATTTTTTGTTTCCATTTTGTAGAATATGAAGGTGTTTATTTGGTTTGGCAAAATTATAATTGCAGGAAATTTTCATCTTAATAGTTTTTGTTGCAGTAAATATGCTTAATAATTTTATGGAATATTGAAAACAGGTGTGCATAATTTGATTAAATTCTTAAGGTTATTATTACAAATTTTTCTTGAAAGGTTGTGTGGGTAAAGACAAAAAAAAAAAATAATGAGAAAATTTTATAAAAATTATGTAAATTACAAAATATTTTTCAATATAAATAAAATGAGGTGTAATATTAAAAAAATTAACTTACAGATTTAATATAAAAATTTTAAATGAGTTTAATTAAAAAATATTTAATAATTATATAAGTATATTTCTCAAATTAAGGTAATTTTAATTAGATTTAAAAGTACTTCAGATTTATAGCTAATACATCAGGACTAAGCCTAAGATCTAGGCTTTAAAATACCGTTCACCATTTACCTCTATCTTTCTTAGACAAAAAGTTATGTGGGTTTTAATAAATTTATAGCATAATTAATATTAATCATACGCCACCCCCCCCCCCCCCCCCCCCCCCCCCCCCCAAAAATATATAAAAATCAAATACATGTTATTTATTGGCAAATTTAACACTTAATTACAATGGAATTGCATATTTTGATTTATATTGAATCATTTGTATCAAAAATAAAAGAAGGAATATTTGATTTTCATTAAGCTTTTGACAGTTAGTAAGGTTACAGTGCTACGCACAATTTTTTTTCTAACCAAACATATAGATTTTAAACTCTGTAAATATAAAATGATGTTATATAAAACAAGTAGGAGCGGCTGAATTCGGCTATGCCGCATCTTATATACCCTTCACCATGGTTGAGAAAAAACTGAAGTTTATATATGGACATATATGGAATGGAAAGATTTATATACGGACGTCTTCAAGAGGAAATTAAGAAAATAGATATTTAAAAAAAAACTAATGTTTTGGGCATAACTTTTTTGTATCTGAACCGATATTTCCGAGTTTTTTTAGCAAATATGTTATACTAAATATTTTCGACACCTCCATAGGTCATATTACAGCTCTAAAATTTTAATTTTTATAAAAATTTTGATGTTTTTAGCCCATTTATGTATTATTTTATTTCAGTCTTACCGTTCTTAAGATATAAAGTAATTTATTTTATGCCACGACCAATTCACAGATGCCGCCCACATATGGTCAGATGTTGTGTATTGATAACCAAGATGCTCGTACCTCATTTTGGAACTTTTTCTCTTTCCGTTCTCCAAGTGTACAGAAAAACTGACCGAAATCGTTAAGTCAACTGTGCTGTACGTATTTGTTATGTTAAAAAAATTAAAAAAAAAAAATAAAAATTTTAATAAAATGTAAAAAAAAATTGTACAAAAAAAGTTGAATAGACGGGGATCGATCGCGCGACTAAAAAGAAAAAAACTATTTATGACAAAGCGCTTAGACCACTTAGCCATTGAAGCACATACGCAATCATCGTTAATAGAAGTAAATAAACAGTTTTCGTTCAAAACTAATTTGTTTAATTTTTAGGTAAATCTTTGTATGTTACTTATTTATTTATTTTATTTATTAATCATATAATTACAAGTTATATGTTAATACTAGCAACAAAGGCCTTCGGCTCGTTGTAGCGAAAACAGACCAGAGCCTCTGGTGGGAATTGAACCCACGACCCCCGCACTGATAAGCTAGCACGCTACCAACTAGCCTACCGGGGCGCTCATCTTTGTATGTGTTTGTTGTTTGTCTATAAAAAGTGAAGAGGTGAAAGAATAGAAGTTTGTAAATAAAATAAAATAAAATAAGAACAACAACCACAAACATAATACTAATCGGTGTGGACATATTATTTTTTTCAAAAATCTTTTAAGTTGTAAAAAAAACTATTTTCGACCAAAAAAATATTTTTTTACAAATCGTTAAAAGAAATCACTAGAACTGTATGTGTTTTATTTCTACAAAAACGTTTGATTTAGCTGGCAAATTTGCATTTGGGATTTTATTTCGTTTTTTTTATTAAAAAATATTTTTAATTTCTTTAGCTTAATTTTAAAAATTTGAAGGAAAATAGTTTATAAATTTTTATATGTTATGACCTAAAATAGTTGCACTCAAAGGGAAATTATATATAAAATTTTCTTAATATATGAGAAATAAAATGGTTTAAAAATGTTTTTATAAATTCTTTTAAATCGGAGCAAAACATATAAATAAAACCGTTTGTATCACAGGGTTTTTATATGAATTTTGATTTTCATACCTATTTATGGATTATTTAATTTAAAATTTTATTCAAATTATTTATTTAATGTTAAAAAACAAAAAAAAAAAAAAAAGTCTTAAGAAAATATAAAAAAATTGTACAAAAAAAGTTAAATTGACGGAGGTAGGTATCGAACCCTCGCCTTAGAGAAAAAAGTATTTGTGACATAGCGTTTAGACAACTGAACCATCAAAGTTCATATAAAATCATCGTTAATAGAGGTATATTAAAAGTTTTCGTTCATTAGAAATTTGTTTGGTTTTTATTGAAATGACAAATCTTTGTATTGGTTTGTTGTTTGTGTATAAAAGGTGAAGAGGTGAAAGAAAAGAGTTTCAACAAATGGTTGTGTTTGTTATGCGTTATATTCAACATACATATAAAAACAAAGGGATTCTATGGAAAAAATTAGAGGTAGTCGTGGTTTTTGCTAATATCTCAGCCATTTATCAACCGATCTGTTTGATTTTCAATAGCAAACAGAAATGGATCACATGTAACAGAAATATATAAAAATTAAGTCCTCATCATGGCTGGAGTCTTCGAAAACCCCATTTCAACACACAGACGGACATCGTTAAATCAACTTCGCTCTTCATAATATACTTAATTGGGGTTAAGATCAATATTGTAGAAATTACAAACGGAATGACAAACTTATGCCCTTCCACCGGTGGTGAAGGGTATAATTAAAAAAAGTCATTCTCAAATTATATTGACATACATACAAACATTCGAAAGTTGCCGTTTTAGGGTTTTTGGAGAATTTCCTTCTCAGAAAAATTTTGTTAAATATTTTCTTTGTTATCGTGTAATAATTTTCGTCTATGATAAATATTTTCTACAGCTTTAATTCCATTCTTAATTATTTTCAGAAATTTAAATTTAAAAATTTTCTTTTTCTAAAAAATTTTATTCATTAAATTGGAATTAGAAAAAGTGATTTTATATTTATAAAATTTATAGTACAATTTGTTGTCCTCCGTATGTCAAATGAAAATAAATTTTGTTAATGTCGTACTTAAAAACCAATAAACAAAAAATAAATAAAAAAAAAAAAATAAATCCCACTGCTGGTTCTTCTTAATGTGATGATGGTCTTTACTTTCAGTATTTAGGCTTTTATACAAAAATAAAAACAAAAAAAAAAAAAGTTTTTAAGTTATTTAAGCAAAAAGTATTTCGCTTAATATATTTTTCCTTTCCTTAAGTAGTGACAATTTATTAACTTCTTAACACTGGAAAATGTATGTATTGTTGCTATATCATTTGGAAAAAGGCTAAATAAAAAGGACTTTAGCAAACACATAATATAAAAAAATAGATTTAAGCGCTTTTTCACAAAAAAAAAAAAAAAAAACAAAGCAAAGTTTTAATATATGTATATAGTATTTTTTTTTTTCTTGAAAAGTATGACTAAGGATTAGGCTGTAGGCTTAAAGAATACTACATATAAATATATATTTTTTAAATTTCAACTAAACTTAAAACAGTTGTATACAATTTTAAATTGAACTTTGTAAAAGCAATTTTGTTAAGTTTTTGTTTCATTGAAAGTTTTTTAATCAATTTTATGGCTGCTTTTATAAGGCGATTATATCAGATTTTAATATTTCTTTTAGAATTTAATACAAAGTATAAAAAGCTATTTTTCAAGAAATATATTTACGCAAGCTTTTGATAGAGGTTTTAAAATATTTATCAATTTATGTAAATCCGGTTAGTTCAATGTTTTGGGCATTGTTTTAATTAAATTAGTTTAACCAATTAAGGTAGATTGATATGAAAGGTAAAGAAATTGCTAGTGTTGGCAATTTTTGAATTAATAAAATTTCGATACTTCTCGATAAAACTAAAACAAAATTTTAACAAACTGATAAATATCAAAAAAATCTATAAATAAAAAAAAACACTGACAAAAAAAAATCATTAAATCACATTAATTTTGGTTTGAAACACTAACCATTTTTGAAAAAAATGTACTTGCAATCAATATATATTAAATAAACTTTTTCTGATTCTGAAATCAGGTTTTTAATATCTTGTTTCATATCTGATATTTCCAGCAACGACTTTGCCCTATACCCACAATTTTAACATACACTAAAAGTTATTTTCATACATACACCACTGCTTGTCATATTCAGCAAATTCTGCATACAAAAATAATTCAATATTGTTTTGCTGCATTAACATAATATATAAACATAGATCGAAATAAAAGAGAGAACAGCTATTAGGTGCACATAAAGGTAAAAACACTCAAATTTAATAACAAAAAATGTATATGCAGTACAAAACAAAAACTTTTGTATTTGCAACAAGTTGTTTTATGAAAATGGAGGAAATTTTAAATTTTTGATAAAAATATTTATCATGTAGATTTTTAGAAATATGAATGTAAATCTTCTTATCTTTTTTCTAGATACCGAATGATATTGTTATATCGGTCAAGCCAATAATAAGTTGTGGCATATTGATGAAGCCAATTATTAACGAAATATATATATATCGATAAAACTCCACCCATCAAAAGAAAAATATTTTTAAAATTTATAGTTTGTAGAAAAAAAGAATGAACTTTGTTAAAACCTATAACGATACAGAAAAATCGTTAAAAAAAAAATAAAAAAACAATAATAACACTATGCTAGTCGCAAATTTTAAAAAGCTGGGCACCCTACTGGTAAAACTAATTCGAGTACGCTGAATTCAATAGTGTCAGCCGCTTTTCACAGTAAGCGCTCGTTATCGTACCATAAAACGATACTTTTTATTTCTTTGGGATAATTCTTAAATTTAAATCAATCCAACACTGTTAAATACAATTTTACGCAGAAACATTTTTTTTCGCGATGTTTTTTTTTTCGATGCAAAATAACAAAAATATTTAGCGAGGGATTCTCAGATCCCCATATAAATGTAGTGTTGCCAAAAAAAAGTTTTAATTCTTTTCGAAAAAATGTTACTTATAGCCCCGTAACGACGAGCTTGTAACAAGAAGAGAATACAAAGACATATCTTGGAGTAATTTTAGTCTACTATTTCCACCACTTGTACAAGGTGGCGCAAAAGTAATCCTCCTATCAGAAAATGCTATAAATTTTGCGAATGGCCCCTAATGGCCCTAATAAGGGCTCAAATGACAATCAACTGTGGCGGCGGCCATTTACATGACATCATATTCTCGACTTGATGTAAAAAAAATTAAAAGACCAAATAAAAATAATCTACAAGAAGAATCAAAGTTTTTCATTTTTTTTTTTTTTAAATTACAGCCAAAAAACATCAGAAGGTTATTTTTTGAAGTTTTCCATCAATCGAAGGGTTTATATTTTTGTAAAAACGATAAACATCGCTAAAATAATCAGTCACAAAAACAAATTGATAGTATCGAAAAGATCGATAAATTTCGATAAAAAAGATAAGTAGCACCAACATCAATAACATTGATAACATCGATAAATATATAATTAACCTCGATAGATATCGTTAAAATCTATAGATAACGATAAAGTGGATGACATTGATATATCGATAGCATCGATAGATAACGGTAACATCGACAGATAACGATAATATCGATAGATATAGATAAGATCGATAGATATCGATAAGATCGATAGATATTGATAAGATCGATAGGTATCGATAAGATCGATAGATATCGATAAGATCGATAGATATCGATAAGATCGATAGATATCGATAAGATCGATATATATCGATAGCATCGATAGATAACGGTAACATCGACAGATAACGATAATATCGATAGATATTGGTAAGAAATGATAGATATCGATAAGATCGATAGATATCGATAAGATCAATAGATATTGATAAGATCGATAGGTATCGATAAGATCGATAGATATCGATAAGATCGATAGATATCGATAACATCGATAGATATTGATAAGAGCGATAGATATCGATAAGATCGATAAATGTCGATAAGATCGATAGATATCGATAAGATCGATAGATATCGATAAGATCGATAGATATTGATAAGATCGATAGATATCGATAGATATCGATAAGATCGATAGATATCGACAAGATCGATAGATATCGATAAGATCGATAGATATCGATAAGATCGATAAAATCGATGGATATCGATAACATCGATAGCATCGATAGATATCGATAACATCGATAGTATCAATAATATCGATAGATATCAATAACATCGGTAGATATCAAAAACATCAATAGGTATCGATAACATCGATAGGAATCGATAGAAGTCGATATCATCGCTAGAAATCGATATCATCGATAGAAATCGATATCATCGATAGAAATCTATATCATCGATAGAAATCTATATCATCGTTAAAAATAGATATCATCGATAACATTGATAGGAAGCTATAACATTTATAGGAATCGATAACATTGATAGGAATCGATTACATTGAAAGAAATCGATATATCGATAAAATTGAGAGATATATCGATAACATTGATATATATATCGATAACATTGGTAGATCAATAACATCGAAAGTTATCAATAACACCGATAAATATTGATATTAATAAATTACGGTATAAAAAAATAACAATAAATAAATATCGATGGCATAAAAAAATCACAAAACAATATAAAATAGTCATAATCGATATACACATATATAACATCGATATAAAAAAATATATATACAATAACAATAATATATAAATCGATAAATGACAATGACATCGATAAAATCTAAAAAATATCAAGTAGTTGAAATAGAAATAAAATGGATAATAATGGAAAAAACCCTAACATTGATTTTGGATTGCAATCCAAATAAAAAACGGGAGAGAACTCATCGGGATACCTTTCTTGTAAACCTAACGAGCCTTTTCCCTCCCTGAAATATAAAATTTTTAATTTCAAAAATGCTAATGAAAATATGGTATAAATTTAACCATAATCACATGAAAATATTTATTTTAGGACGCAAATATTTTTAATTGATTTTTATACGTACCATAGGTTGAAAGTTCAAAGAGCATGAATATTTCATTATAAATTTATAATTTTAATTAACTTTATTGTTAATTTATTTATTTATATTTTTTTTTCATAATAACCAACATTATTATTTTCTCTTGATGCTAAACCTCGCATAGTTATAAAACATTTCAACACTTAATCAAAATGATAAAAGCTTTACTCAATTAACTTTATGCTTTATATTTTGTGAGCTTTATGCCAATGGTCCCTAATCTAATTTTATTCTCTATTACTACTGTTATTATTCAAACCATAATACACACACAAGATGTGTAAGAATGAAGCTATGGAAAATGCATGCTGAGTTGAAAAAAATACAATACTATTCATGATATATATATATTTTTTTTTTTTTATATTTATTAGTTTTTTCATTGTACTCGTATTTCTATTTAAAGGACAGTACAATGTGTGATGTAGCTGTTTATCCTCATTTTCTGTATTTTATTAGGATATGTGGTGTATCGTAGTGAAATATTTTGCTACTATTTCAACTGCATGACTTTTTCTGGTAGTTTGTACTAACAAATGTTTCAAATCTCAAATGTCCTTGCTGTGGTGTGGTGCGGTGCGGTGCAACATGAGAGTGTTTGAAATAATATAAGAATGAACATGTGTTTCTTTGTGTGTGTGATTTTTATTGTTTTTGTTTTGGCTTTTGTCTGTGCGTGTTACAATTTTTCAAGAGTTTTAAATTTTACACTGTAGGCCTTTTTTAAACAACAATAGCTGTGAGAAAATATGATTTAATTATTTAAGCTTTAACAGCAACAAGATAGAAAGCAGATTCGTATTGACAACTGAGTATATTACCAAGCAAAATTTTACTCACATAGTCAAATTACTATTGTCTCAAGGAATTTTCAGTTGTCAGATTCAAAAAAATTCGGATACCACAACCGAATTATTTGATTGTCAGGAAATTCGACTGTCATTGTAAATTCTTTTTTTTTTATTGTGAACAAAACCAAATATTGAAAATATTTTAGATTTCTGTCTTTTGCCTCTTTCATATTATCATGATTCTGACCCATAGTACTTGTTTTGTTTGTGCTTTTATATTAATGGCTTAATATAAAAAGGCCCTAACTCGATTTTTCGTTACTTGACAGGAGAAGGAAAAAACTTAATAAAATACGTAAAATTTTAGATTCAAAAAAAGTTTTAATGCAATTTTTAATAAAAAGAGCAACACATTTTTGGAAATTGCTTTACAATTTTTTTTTATCTAAAATTTTACGGATTTTATTAAGTTTTTTCCTACTCCTATCAAGTAACAAAAAATCGAGTTAGGGCCTTTGTATATTAAGCCATCGAAATGTAACAGTTTCCTTTGATGACCATAAAGTTGTTTAAATTCTTGTTGTACCCTTCATATACATATAATGAGGGCATATAATCAGTTTGTCATTCTGTTTGTAACACATCGAAATATGGTTCTTAAATCCCTTTATGTATATGTGTTCATTATCCCTATGTAATGCTAAGCCGATCTTGTTATGTCCGTCTGTCAAAATAATGAAATATTTTGTAAAATAAACGATAGACTTTGTTGTATTGACAATAATTTTGTATTTTTATGCATGAATTATTATGAAAATTTTACCAGAGCTGAATAATGGTCTATATTCACCTCAGGAAATTTTTTCACCTCAAACATTTTTTTTTTCACCCCAAAATTTTTTTTACCCCAAAATTTTTTTTACCACAAATAATTTTTTTAACCTTAAATTATTATTTTCACCTCAAAAAATTTTCTCACCTCGATAATGTTTTTTTTTCAATTTAAATTTAATTTTATTTGTGAAGGGTATACAAATATTCGTCTAAATTAATTCTTTTATTTATTTGTTCTTGTTTTTGTGTCTAGTTTTCCTTTTCTCTCTTATTTTTCGTTTTGTTCATTTAATTTGATTAGATGTTATATTATTTTTTTTTTCTTTTTTCTACCAAGTGACCACAATTCTACCAAAAAAAAACGAGTGACAATTTATTAACTTCTTAACACTGGAAAATGTATGTATTGTTGCTATATCATTCGGAAAAAGGCTAAATAAAAAGGACTTTAGCAAACACATAATATAAAAAAATAGATTTAAGCGCTTTTTCACAAAAAAAAAAAAAAAAAAACAAAGCAAAGTTTTAATATATGTATATAGTATTTTTTTTTTTTCTTGAAAAGTATGACTAAGGATTAGGCTGTAGGCTTAAAGAATACTACATATAAATATATATTTTTTAAATTTCAACTAAACTTAAAACAGTTGTATACAATTTTAAATTGAACTTTGTAAAAGCAATTTTGTTAAGTTTTTGTTTCATTGAAAGTTTTTTAATCAATTTTATGGCTGCTTTTATAAGGCGATTATATCAGATTTTAATATTTCTTTTAGAATTTAATACAAAGTATAAAAAGCTATTTTTCAAGAAATATATTTACGCAAGCTTTTGATAGAGGTTTTTAAATATTTATCAATTTATGTAAATCCGGTTAGTTCAATGTTTTGGGCATTGTTTTAATTAAATTAGTTTAACCAATTAAGGTAGATTGATATGAAAGGTAAAGAAATTGCTAGTGTTGGCAATTTTTGAATTAATAAAATTTCGATACTTCTCGATAAAACTAAAACAAAATTTTAACAAACTGATAAATATCAAAAAAATCTATAAATAAAAAAAAACACTGACAAAAAAAAATCATTAAATCACATTAATTTTGGTTTGAAACACTAACCATTTTTGAAAAAAATGTACTTGCAATCAATATATATTAAATAAACCTTTTCTGATTCTGAAATCAGGTTTTTAATATCTTGTTTCATATCTGATATTTCCAGCAACGACTTTGCCCTATACCCACAATTTTAACATACACTAAAAGTTATTTTCATACATACACCACTGCTTGTCATATTCAGCAAATTCTGCATACAAAAATAATTCAATATTGTTTTGCTGCATTAACATAATATATAAACATAGATCGAAATAAAAGAGAGAACAGCTATTAGGTGCACATAAAGGTAAAAACACTCAAATTTAATAACAAAAAATGTATATGCAGTACAAAACAAAAACTTTTGTATTTGCAACAAGTTGTTTTATGAAAATGGAGGAAATTTTAAATTTTTGATAAAAATATTTATCATGTAGATTTTTAGAAATATGAATGTAAATCTTCTTATCTTTTTTCTAGATACCGAATGATATTGTTATATCGGTCAAGCCAATAATAAGTTGTGGCATATTGATGAAGCCAATTATTAACGATATATATATATATCGATAAAACTCCACCCATCAAAAGAAAAATATTTTGAAAATTTATAGTTTGTAGAAAAAAAGAATGAACTTTGTTAAAACCTATAACGATACAGAAAAATCGTTAAAAAAAAAATAAAAAAACAATAATAACACTATGCTAGTCGCAAATTTTAAAAAGCTGGGCACCCTACTGGTAAAACTAATTCGAGTACGCTGAATTCAATAGTGTCAGCCGCTTTTCACAGTAAGCGCTCGTTATCGTACCATAAAACGATACTTTTTATTTCTTTGGGATAATTCTTAAATTTAAATCAATCCAACACTGTTAAATACAATTTTACGCAGAAACATTTTTTTTCGCGATGTTTTTTTTTTCGATGCAAAATAACAAAAATATTTAGCGAGGGATTCTCAGATCCCCATATAAATGTAGTGTTGCCAAAAAAAAGTTTTAATTCTTTTCGAAAAAATGTTACTTATAGCCCCGTAACGACGAGCTTGTAACAAGAAGAGAATACAAAGACATATCTTGGAGTAATTTTAGTCTACTATTTCCACCACTTGTACAAGGTGGCGCAAAAGTAATCCTCCTATCAGAAAATGCTATAAATTTTGCGAATGGCCCCTAATGGCCCTAATAAGGGCTCAAATGACAATCAACTGTGGCGGCGGCCATTTACATGACATCATATTCTCGACTTGATGTAAAAAAAATTAAAAGACCAAATAAAAATAATCTACAAGAAGAATCAAAGTTTTTCATTTTTTTTTTTTTTTAAATTACAGCCAAAAAACATCAGAAGGTTATTTTTTGAAGTTTTCCATCAATCGAAGGGTTTATATTTTTGTAAAAACGATAAACATCGCTAAAATAATCAGTCACAAAAACAAATTGATAGTATCGAAAAGATCGATAAATTTCGATAAAAAAGATAAGTAGCACCAACATCAATAACATTGATAACATCGATAAATATATAATTAACCTCGATAGATATCGTTAAAATCTATAGATAACGATAAAGTGGATGACATTGATATATCGATAGCATCGATAGATAACGGTAACATCGACAGATAACGATAATATCGATAGATATAGATAAGATCGATAGATATCGATAAGATCGATAGATATTGATAAGATCGATAGGTATCGATAAGATCGATAGATATCGATAAGATCGATAGATATCGATAAGATCGATAGGTATCGATAAGATCGATAGATATCGATAAGATCGATAGATATCGATAAGATCGATAGATATCGATAAGATCGATATATATCGATAGCATCGATAGATAACGGTAACATCGACAGATAACGATAATATCGATAGATATTGGTAAGAAATGATAGATATCGATAAGATCGATAGATATCGATAAGATCAATAGATATTGATAAGATCGATAGGTATCGATAAGATCGATAGATATCGATAAGATCGATAGATATCGATAAGATCGATAGATATTGATAAGAGCGATAGATATCGATAAGATCGATAAATATCGATAAGATCGATAGATATCGATAAGATCGATAGATATCGATAAGATCGATAGATATTGATAAGATCGATAGATATCGATAGATATCGATAAGATCGATAGATATCGACAAGATCGATAGATATCGATAAGATCGATAGATATCGATAAGATCGATAGATATCGATAAGATCGATAAAATCGATGGATATCGATAACATCGATAGCATCGATAGATATCGATAACATCGATAGTATCAATAATATCGATAGATATCAATAACATCGGTAGATATCAAAAACATCAATAGGTATCGATAACATCGATAGGAATCGATAGAAGTCGATATCATCGCTAGAAATCGATATCATCGATAGAAATCGATATCATCGATAGAAATCTATATCATCGATAGAAATCTATATCATCGTTAAAAATAGATATCATCGATAACATTGATAGGAAGCTATAACATTTATAGGAATCGATAACATTGATAGGAATCGATTACATTGATAGAAATCGATATATCGATAAAATTGAGAGATATATCGATAACATTGATATATATATCGATAACATTGGTAGATCAATAACATCGAAAGTTATCAATAACACCGATAAATATTGATATTAATAAATTACGGTATAAAAAAATAACAATAAATAAATATCGATGGCATAAAAAAATCACAAAACAATATAAAATAGTCATAATCGATATACACATATATAACATCGATATAAAAAAATATATATACAATAACAATAATATATAAATCGATAAATGACAATGACATCGATAAAATCTAAAAAATATCAAGTAGTTGAAATAGAAATAAAATGGATAATAATGGAAAAAACCCTAACATTGATTTTGGATTGCAATCCAAATAAAAAACGGGAGAGAACTCATCGGGATACCTTTCTTGTAAACCTAACGAGCCTTTTCCCTCCCTGAAATATAAAATTTTTAATTTCAAAAATGCTAATGAAAATATGGTATAAATTTAACCATAATCACATGAAAATATTTATTTTAGGACGCAAATATTTTTAATTGATTTTTATACGTACCATAGGTTGAAAGTTCAAAGAGCATGAATATTTCATTATAAATTTATAATTTTAATTAACTTTATTGTTAATTTATTTATTTATATTTTTTTTTTCATAATAACCAACATTATTATTTTCTCTTGATGCTAAACCTCGCATAGTTATAAAACATTTCAACACTTAATCAAAATGATAAAAGCTTTACTCAATTAACTTTATGATTTATATTTTGTGAGCTTTATGCCAATGGTCCCTAATCTAATTTTATTCTCTATTACTACTGTTATTATTCAAACCATAATACACACACAAGATGTGTAAGAATGAAGCTATGGAAAATGCATGCTGAGTTGAAAAAAATACAATACTATTCATGATATATATATATATTTTTTTTTTTATATTTATTAGTTTTTTCATTGTACTCGTATTTCTATTTAAAGGACAGTACAATGTGTGATGTAGCTGTTTATCCTCATTTTCTGTATTTTATTAGGATATGTGGTGTATCGTAGTGAAATATTTTGCTACTATTTCAACTGCATGACTTTTTCTGGTAGTTTGTACTAACAAATGTTTCAAATCTCAAATGTCCTTGCTGTGGTGTGGTGCGGTGCGGTGCAACATGAGAGTGTTTGAAATAATATAAGAATGAACATGTGTTTCTTTGTGTGTGTGATTTTTATTGTTTTTGTTTTGGCTTTTGTCTGTGCGTGTTACAATTTTTCAAGAGTTTTAAATTTTACACTGTAGGCCTTTTTTAAACAACAATAGCTGTGAGAAAATATGATTTAATTATTTAAGCTTTAACAGCAACAAGATAGAAAGCAGATTCGTATTGACAACTGAGTATATTACCAAGCAAAATTTTACTCACATAGTCAAATTACTATTGTCTCAAGGAATTTTCAGTTGTCAGATTCAAAAAAATTCGGATACCACAACCGAATTATTTGATTGTCAGGAAATTCGACTGTCATTGTAAATTCTTTTTTTTTTATTGTGAACAAAACCAAATATTGAAAATATTTTAGATTTCTGTCTTTTGCCTCTTTCATATTATCATGATTCTGACCCATAGTACTTGTTTTGTTTGTGCTTTTATATTAATGGCTTAATATAAAAAGGCCCTAACTCGATTTTTCGTTACTTGACAGGAGAAGGAAAAAACTTAATAAAATACGTAAAATTTTAGATTCAAAAAAAGTTTTAATGCAATTTTTAATAAAAAGAGCAACACATTTTTGGAAATTGCTTTACAATTTTTTTTTATCTAAAATTTTACGGATTTTATTAAGTTTTTTCCTACTCCTATCAAGTAACAAAAAATCGAGTTAGGGCCTTTGTATATTAAGCCATCGAAATGTAACAGTTTCCTTTGATGACCATAAAGTTGTTTAAATTCTTGTTGTACCCTTCATATACATATAATGAGGGCATATAATCAGTTTGTCATTCTGTTTGTAACACATCGAAATATGGTTCTTAAATCCCTTTATGTATATGTGTTCATTATCCCTATGTAATGCTAAGCCGATCTTGTTATGTCCGTCTGTCAAAATAATGAAATATTTTGTAAAATAAACGATAGACTTTGTTGTATTGACAATAATTTTGTATTTTTATGCATGAATTATTATGAAAATTTTACCAGAGCTGAATAATGGTCTATATTCACCTCAGGAAATTTTTTCACCTCAAACATTTTTTTTTCACCCCAAAATTTTTTTTACCCCAAATTTTTTTTAACACAAATAATTTTTTTAACCTTAAATTATTATTTTCACCTCAAAAAATTTTCTCACCTCGATAATGTTTTTTTTTTCAATTTAAATTTAATTTTATTTGTGAAGGGTATACAAATATTCGTCTAAATTAATTCTTTTATTTATTTGTTCTTGTTTTTGTGTCTAGTTTTCCTTTTCTCTCTTATTTTTCGTTTTGTTCATTTAATTTGATTAGATGTTATATTATTTTTTTTTTCTTTTTTCTACCAAGTGACCACAATTCTACCAAAAAAAAACGAGCGTGAAAAAAGATTCCCCATTGACACTTATCGAAAAATGATGACATGTTCTTACTCCATATAAAATGTCAATTGTTTGCACCATCAAATTGTTTGCGTTCTATTTAGACATATGCACAAATATGTTTAGTGACATAGTAAGATAAGCTCATTTACTATCTTAATAAAAAAAAAATTAATAGCAATATGTTTGCTTAAAAACACTCTCAAAGTGATATGTTAGTAAAAAAACAAAAAAAGAAAAATAAATCACAAAGTAAGAGTTGGGATAAGAAAAATCTTTTGATATCACTTCCCTCTTGGAAGTCCACAAAAATTGTCAGAAAGTATTATTTATTAAATTTGTCCCTAAGTTTTTTGTGAAATAACTAGTAATAGGCCAGCGATCAGGAATAATATCACTGCTTATAGTCGGTTTATATTAACCATCAGCTTTAAGAGACTTTGACAATTGTTATTATCAAATTGATCAATCGTTATCATGAAAGTGGTCAATATCGGTTCATGTGTTAAAAAGTTATGAATGAAAATGTGAAGGAACTTCTAAATTTTCCATACAAATTGTGTATTTTATATTTCATATAAGCCTCTGGTTAATAAAACATATTGTTATATTTTTTCACCAGACGTGCTGTAGTCAATATTTTATATTAACCAAATAAATCTTTTCGACTTAAAAATTTTTTTTTTCATCTCAAATTTTTTTTATTTGGTTTTTTTCGCCTCAAAATTTTGTTTTTGTTACAAAATTTTTTTTCACCTCAAAATTTTTTTTCACCTCAAAAATTTTTTTTCACCTAAAAATTGTTTTTACATCCAAAAAATTTTTCTCAAATTTGTTTTTTTTTTACCTCGACAATTTTTTCTCAAATACATTTCTTTATTTTATCTAAAACAAGAACGCTGCACAGTGGGATATCTTTAAAATATTTTGGAAATAAATCAGACATTTTTTACCGGCTTCCCGGCTTCCCGCAACCACAAAAAACGTAATTTTGAGCTTATATTTAACGTTTTTTAAAATCGATATCCCACTGTGCAGAGTTCTTGTTTTAGTTAAATAAATAAAATTGCGAAAAAATTTTCGAGGTAAAAAAAATATAATTGAGGTGAAAAAAAATTTTGTGGTAAAAAAAAATTTTTAAGTAAAAAAATTTTGAGGAAAAAAACTGTGCACTGTGGAGTGTGTAAGAAAAAAAAAATCTGTAAAGTCGAATTTAATACTTTTACCTGCTGTTAAGGAAAAATTTGTCGATTTTTGTCGGTTTTTATTAATTCAACTTTTTGCTCGATTTTTAAGGACTTAGAATTGTAACTAATTTTAGCATATTTGTTTTATCAATATTATAAATTTATTCAACGAATTTTATCGACGATTATTGATTTCAGCCGTTTCTTCTTTAGTCTGGCGATTATATAGATTTTTAGAAAAAAATTCATAAATTTTATTTTTATAAAATTATTGTATCAAAAAAAAAATATATATATATATCACTATGAAAAACACACGCGGTACGGTGCAGAATGGTTTAATATATTCAAATCAATTATATCAACAATACATTTTAAAAATTGATTGAAAAGGGTTACCGGGCATTAGTACACAGTTTGGCAATGGCAAATAGAAAAAAGTAAACATTTATCTTTCAATATCAGCTAATAGCTGATTTGACCCATATGCCAAAAAGTCAATTACGGAAAAAATTACAACTAAAAAAATTTTTTTTTTAATTTTTGTTGAAAGGCTATATTAATTATCTCAGATATCGAGAAACAAATTTCGAAATTAGAAAGAAAATACATAAATTATATATAATCCATTTCAAACTCAATATTTTCAATCATGGTCAGTGGGTCAAATCAATATTATGCTGACATTACCCAGCAAAAACATGGTAATGACATATCATTACTTTATACATTACTTTGTAAAGAGTACTCCTTACATTCTGCATTATTTTCAAAATAAAAATAATATATTACCTATAATATGTTACATATTTTATTATTTTGAATTAAATAATAATAAGTTACCTGTAATGGCTTACATTTTCCATTATTTTAATATTAATAATAATGAATCATTGTTAATAGTTTAAATGACATTATTTATTAATGTGTATTTTATTAATTTATGTAAAAAAAGAGTTTTATTAAAAACAAATTAACTTGTAAGTGAACAGGAAAAAGCTTACAAATTACTTTAGAGTAGTGTCGAATTAATTTATTTTAACTGGTTTGTGATATGACCCATCTTATATAATTAGTTTTGGTATGCAGATTACGAATATGAAAAAAATAATTTAAAATAACTTGGAGTAAAAATAGAGTTGTTCCGAAATATCCTTTATATGTTGTAAAGGGATAAACAAATTTGGAGACCAAATTTGAAATCAGGGGAAAAAATCTATGAAAAATCAAATAAAAGTTACTTGAATTTCAATGCGAATAAATATGTTTAAAACTGAGAAAAAAACTTCCTATTTTTGACCATTGGCTAACCATGGAATACATATGTCCCAAATTGTATCAGTATCCTGTAAAAAATGAAGTAAACCAATTCCAAATTTCTCAATGTTTTTGAAAATTAAATAGGATTCGAGAAAATGTATTCCAAAAATTATGAAAAAAAAAATATATATTTGTGGTGATGCAAATGGTTAGTATTGTGTGAAAGCAACAACTATCTTCAGTCGATACAAGCCACATTTAAGAAAATCGGTTTAAAATAGGCCAAATATGACAAAATCAAAAATTGGGACATTTATAAACCATTGGCCATCAAAGGGTTAATTTATATATTTTCCGAAAAAAGGAAAGTGGATTAGAATTTTGGATTCACACCACTTCTTCGCATTATCTTGTCGTTTACTCCAAGTTAAATTATTATTGGTTACCAGCAGTTAAAAAATAATGTGGTACTAAATTTCTTACAGAAAATTAAATAATAATTGGTTATTAGTATGCATACGCGTAACCCATTATTCTTCATTTTTTCATAAGCTTGCACGTAAGCATAACACCTTACCTTTTGGAACATCCCATATAAAAACAAGTAAATTCGGCTATGCCGAATCTTATATACCCTTCACCATGGTTGGGAAAAAAGTGAAGTTTATTTATGGACATATATCGAATGGACAGATTTATATACGGACATCTTTAAGAGGAAATTTACCATTTAGTTTGGTGATACAACTTGGACTCGGGAAGATTTATGGTTCCCGAAAATAGGTATTTAAAAAATGTATGTTTTGGTCATAAATATTTTCAGCAAATATGTTCTACTAAAGATTTTCGATCTTTGGATATATAAGACGTATTCATAGGTCATATTACAGCTCTAAAATTTTAGTTTTTATAAAAATTTTGATGTTTTTAACCCATTATGGAGTATTTTATTACGCTCTTACCGTTCTTAAGATATAGATTAATCTATTTTGTGCCACGCCCAATTTAAGGATCCCGCCCACATTTGGTCAGATGTTGTGTATTAATTACCAAGATGCTTGCACCCTATTTGGAAACTTTTCCTCTTTCCCTTCTCCAATTATACAGAAAAGCTGACCGACATCGTTAAGGCAACTGTGCTGGACGTATTTGTTTTGTTATAAAAATTACAAATTTAAAAAAATGTCTTAAGAAAATAAAAAAAAAAGTGTTAAAAAAATATATAAGAATAAAAAATTGTACCAAAAAAGGTGAATAGACGGGGCTTGATCGCGCGACTAAAAGAAAAAAAGTATTTGTGACAAAGCGCTTAGACCACTGAGCCATTGAATGACATAAGCAAACGTCGTTGATAGAAGTAAAAAATAAAGAGTTTTCGTTTCAAACAGATTTCTTTGGTTTTTATTTAAATGAAAAATCTTTGTATGTGTTTGTTGTTTGTGCATAAAAGGTGAAGAGGTGAAAGAAAAGAATTTTAACACATGGATGTGTTTGTTAAGCATAAAATTCTACATACATATTAAACAAAGGGATTTTACGGAAAAAATTAGAGTTAGTCCTGGTTTTTTGCTAATATCTCAGCCATTTATCAACCGATCTGGCTGATTTTTAATAGCAAGCAGAAATGGATCACATTTAACAGAAATATATAACAACCTAGTCCTCATCATGTCTGAAGTCTTCGGAAAACCCATTTCAACACACAGACGGACATCGTTAAATCAACTTCGCTCTTCATAAGACCCCAGTATATATATGAAGTCTAAGATCAATATTGTAGAAATTACAAACGGAATGAGAAACTTATATATACCCTTCCACCTGTGGTGAAGGGTATAAAATAATAGAATTATAATAAAAAGGGTAATACATGAAAACCTTAGAGTTTAGATTACTAGACTTATTATTTGGTAAGGTCTATTTTTGCTGGGTAAGTTATGTATTTAAGAAGAATTATAAAACACAAATAGTTTGTAAGTAAATTTCATTTGCACTCAACAATTTAAAGTGGGGTTAGCTTACTATCACCGTTTTCCTTTAAAGTTGTGATTTAAATAGAAGATATTTAAGCACAATAAGTTGTTTGAGTTTTACGTCAATATTGTATAGAATTTGTTTTCACGCAAATTAAAAATACAAGATTATTATTTTTCGGGTGAAAATGTAACATTTTGGGTTTATAGTGATTCTATAGTTCCTATAAAATTAAAAAAATTATCATTCATCTTTGTTGCGGACCATAAAATTCATTCTAATCGGCTAGTGTTCTAATAAATTTTTCTTATATTTTTTGTAGAGTTTTTACAGATATTTTAATTCGAGTGTACATTAGGCTCATACATTTTTTGAAAAAAAAAATCTGTAAGCTAAATTTTGAAAAAAATTCATGGACTGATTTAAATTTTGTGGTGCAAAAAAAAAAACCACTGAATGTTATTTTTTTATATAAATTTATTTAAAATTTTGTCACCAACATTTTTTATTTTTTTTTTCTTTGTCACTAATTTTTTTTGTCTGTTTCCATGGGAAAAAATAAATAAAAAATATTGCTTTTAAAATCCATTTAGACATTATTTTGATGTTTAAGAATAAGTCTAATTTACATAAGTAAATTTCATAGTATATTAACATTATCATGTCTTAAAGTTAATTTTTGTGCTATTTTTTATGATGATTTGTTTATATTCTCCTAAGAATATCTTCTCTATGTAGAATATAAAAGGAAATTTGATTAGTTCACTGGCCCGGTACAGTAATAAAGTTAATGAAGTACTTTTTGTTAGTGCAGTCAAACATTTATTATACAACACATATAATAAATTATATAATTTAATAACAAACAAAAAAAAAAAAAAAAAACAAATACATTAAAAATATTTTCTACATATCATGAAAATGATGCGTCATCAATTATAAAAATTATTAAAAAAAACAAGTAACAGCGGCTAAATTCGGCTATGCCAAATCTTATATACCCTTCACCATGGTTGGGAAAAACTGAAGTTTATATATGGACATATATGGAATGGACAGATTTATATACGAACGCCTTTAAGAGGAAATTAACCATTTAGTTTGGTGATAAAACTTGGACTTGGGAAGATTTATGGTTCCAGGAAATAGGTATTTAAAAAAATTTTATGTTTTGGGCATAATTTTTTTATCTGAACCGATATTTCCGAGTTTTTCAGCATATATGTTATGCTAAAGATTTTCGATCTTTTGCTATATAAGACGTATCCATAGGTCATATTACAGCTCTAGAATAGTGCTTGTTGTTTGTGTATAAAAGGTGAAGAGGTGAAAGAAAAGAATTTCAACAAATCGTTAAAAGAAATCACTAGAACTGCATGTGTTTTATTTCTACAAAAATGTTTGATTTAGCTGGCAAATTTGCATTTGGGATTTTATTTCGCTTTTTTATTAAAAATATTTGTAATTTCTTTAGCTTAATTTTAAAAATTTGAAGGAAAATAGTTTATAATTTTTTTTTTATAAATTATTATAAGTTATGACCTAAAATAGTTGCACTCAAAGGTAAATTATGTATACAATTTTCTTAATATGTGAGAAATAAAATGGTTTAAAAATCTTTTTATAAATTTGTTTGTATCAGAGGGTTTTTATAAAAATTTTGATGTTTTTAGCCTATTTATGGATTATTTAATTATTAATTTAAAATTTTATTTAAATTAATTATTAAATGTTTAAAAAACACCAAAAATAAACAAAAAAAAAAAAAGTCTTAAGAAAATAATAAAAAAAAATGTACAAAAAAAAAAGTGAATTGACCTGACCGGGATTCGAACCTCAACCCGCGGCCTTAGAGAAAAAAGTATTTGTGACATGGCGTCTAGACAACTGAGCTATTGAAGCTCACACAAAATCATCGTCAATAGGGGTACATATATAAAAGTCTTCGTTCATTAGAGATTTGTTCAGTTTTTATTTAAATGACAAATCTTTGTATGTGTGTTGTTTGTGTATAAAAGGTAGAGATGAAAGAAAAGAATTTTAACACATGGATGTGTTGTTATGCGTAAAATTCTACATACATACTAAACAAAGGGATTTTACTGGAAAAATTAGAGGTAGTCCTGGTCTTTTGCTAATATCTCAGCCATTTATTAACCGATCTGTCGATTTTTAATAGCAAACAAAAACGGATCACATGCAACAGAAATAAAAAACAATCAAGTCCTCATCATGTCTGGGTTCTTCGGAAAACTCATTTTAACACACAGACGGACAGACGGACATCGTTAAATCAACTTTGCTCTTCATAAGTACCCAGAATATATATACTTTATAGGGTCAAAGATCAATATTGTAGAAATTACAAACGGAATGACAAACTTATATATACCCTTCCACCTGTGGTGAAGGGTATAAATATAGAATTTTGCTAGAATTATAAATTAATACAGAGGAAATTAAAAATTCTAGCTAATTGTAGAATTGTGTTGCAGTTATTTTAATTTTTTTTTAAAGATTTTAGTTAAATTTTGCTACAAAAAAAAATTTCATATTTTTATATACGAGGGCGGATCAATTAGTCCGTGAATTTTCGAACTTCCTTCGTAGTTATATGAAATGCAACACTGCTTCCATCAAGTTTCACCTGTTAATAGACTACTGTAAAATTTTGAGCAAGTTCCGTTATTTACGTTGCGTTTAACAGCTGTTCAAAACATACATACAACCTCGTGGATTTTTTTTTTAAATGGAAAAAAGTGAATTTCGAGTGCTCATTAAATATAATTTTTTGCGAAAAAACCGTCAATCAAACCGAGGAAAAGCTTGATAAATACTATGGGGATTCTGCACTATCGATTTCATGTTAAAAAAGTGGTTTACTGACTTTCGTTGTGGCCTTACAAGCACGGAAGGTGCCGAACGTTCTGGACGAGCAGTTCAGGTCTCTACACCTAAAACAATTGAAAAAATTCACTATATGGTGTTGCGCGATCGGAGATTGAATGTGCGATAGATTGTGGAAGACATAGGCATCTCACATGGTTTAGTGGTTTCAATTTTGAACGATCACTTGGGTATGAGAAAACTTTCCGCAAGATGTCTGCCGCGTTTGCTCACGATCGACCACCAACGGAATCGTGTGACAGCTTAGTTTTAATGGCGAAAATCCATGAAGTAGACTACGAATTGCCTCCGCATTCGCCTTATTCTCCGGATTTAGCCCCCAGTGACTATTTCCTAACCTAAAGAAGCGGCCCGGTGGAAAAAGATTTAGCTCCAACGATGAAATTATTGACCAAACAAATGCCTATTTTATGGACCTAGAAAAATCCAATTTTTTGGAAGGGATACAAAGAATGGAGAAACGATGCACTGAAGTGTATTGAGCTAAAAGGAGATTATGTTGAAAAAAAAAATTTTTTTTTGCAAAAAAAAAACTTTGTTTCATTCAAAAAGTCACAGACTTATTGAACCGCCCTCGTATCTTATCACATTTCAAATAAATTTATTCTAATAAAAACAACAACAAATTACTTTCAAAATTCTCTTGCATATATTTATGTAAATTTTTACTATACAAATTGTAAGAGAGTTTTCTAAAATGTAGAAAAAGTATAAACAAACCCTGACTTTACCCTGCCTTTTTGAAAAAAAAAACTATTAAAAAGTGTAAATTTGTATATGCTTAAAATAGCTGAGGCGTTAAGTAAATTATTAAAATTCTTAATATAAATGTTACTACAACTACAATGATAATTTAAAAAAAATATCAAAGCTTAAATTTTAAATGAAATTTTAAATTTATAATTTATAAATTCGTTTCATTATAAATTAAAAAAAAAATAAATAATTCCTTTTTAGTTATTTCTAAGTATCTCATAAAACCCCCTAAGGCGTATAATTAATATTTATTAATCATACATCATTTTGCTCCTATTAAGCAATTTCCTTTCATTGTATGGTAAATTGAATTAATAAAGGAATTAAACAAAGGTATTTGGTAAAATTGCAAAAAGAATAAATATTGGGTATACAAGTTAATAATGTCGATTTGCACAACAGATGGCATAATTATCACATATGGTTTGTGTCAATAATAACAAATATGGTATTTTAGAGGGTAAACATCCGTCATTATAATTCAGTATTCGATATACGCTGTATTAATGTCGAATTTTGCGCCTAAAAAAGATGTTTTGCGGGGAAGTCTGATAACCTTCCTTCATTTGAAAAAAACGGCTGCTAAAAGTTATCGATTGTTGGTAGAAGCTTACGATCATTATGTACCAACTCAAAAAACTTGTGAACGATGGTTTGCCTGATTGAAAATTGGTTATTTCGACACAGAAGACAAGGAGAAGCCTGGTCAGCCAAAAAAGTTTGAAGATGAGAAATCAGAAGCATTACTCGACGAAGATTGTTGTCAAACGCAAGAATAACTTGCATTATCATTGGGAGTCACACAACAAGCCATTTCCCTATGTTTAAAAGCATTGGGATTCATTCAAAAGCAAGAAAATTGGGTCCCATATGAATTGAAGCCGAGAGACGTTGAAAGGCGATTTTGCATGTCGGTAAAGCTGCTAGAACGCTACAAAAAGAAGTAATTTTCGCATCGTATTGTTACTGGTGATGAAAAATTAATACATTACGATAACCCCAAGCGCATAAAAGTCATAAGCCCGGCCAACCAGCCAAATCAACGTCGAAGCCGAATATCCATGGCGCCAAGGTAATGCTCTGTATTTGGTGGGATCAGAGGGGTGTTTTGTATTATGAGCTGTTAAAATCGGGTCAGACGTTCATAGGGGACCTGTACGAAAAATGACCAGACAAGAGGCTATAATCTTCCATCACGACAACTCTAGACAACATGTTGCAAGACCGGTAAAAAAAAACTTTTTGGAAAACAGTGAATGGGAAGTTTTGGCTCACCCGCCATATACACTCAGATAAAAAAATTAGTTGCAATTCGATCAAACCATACACGCAGAGAAAAGACATGATTGTAATATGATCACTGCTACTATATTGTGCTTGCTGCAAACGGGTATGGTTGTCACAACCAAGTTATTGGTTTTCTAACCATCAACATTGTCGCTACCATCATTATTTAGTAAATATTTTACTATTTTATGATTGGCAAATACTGTGGTAACAAAAATTCTGACTATGAAAATAATATGATAATTATGCAACGATAAAATGTTGGCAACAATCAATAAATAATTATACAATCAAAGAAAGAAAAGTTCTTAAGGTCTGTGATTTTTTCCCTAACAATTTTTCTTCAAAAAGTCCTTAATATTAATTTTTTATAGAAAAAACATTTCTAAAGGAAATATTCTTAAATTTAAAAAGCTTTTTCATAGTTTCTAAGAAGTTTTCCTTAAAGATTATCCAGTTCCACAGGTGGAAGGGTATATATAAGTTTGTCATTCCGTTTGTAATTTCTACAATATTGATCTTAGACCCTATAAAGTATATATATTCTGGGTCCTTATGAAGAGCGAAGTTGATTTAACGATGTCTGTCTGTCCGTCTGTGTGTTGAAATGGGTTTTCCGAAGAACCCAGACATGATGAGAACTTGATTGTTATTTATTTCTGTTACATGTGATCCATTTCTGTTTGCTATTGAAAATCAGACAGATCGGTTAATAAATGGCTGAGATATTAGCAAAAAACCAGGACTACCTATAATTTTTTCCGTAAAATCCCTTTATTTAATATCTATGTAGAATTTTACGAATAACAAACACATCCATTTGTTGACATTCTTTTCTTTCATCTCCACCTTTTAAACACAAACAACAAACACATACAAAGATTTGTCATTTAAATAAAAATCAAACAAAACTCTAATGAACGAAGACTTTTTATATATGTACCTCTATTAACGATGATTTTGTGTGAGCTTCAATAGCTCAGTTGTCTAGACGCTATGTCACAAATACTTTTTTTTCTCTAAGCCCGGGGGTTCGAATCCCGGTCAATTCACTTTTTTTTGTACATTTTTTTTTTATTTTCTTAAGACTTTTTTTTTGTTTATTTTTTGTTTTTTTTTTAACATTTAATAATTAATTAATATAAAAATTTTATATTAAAAATTAAATAATCCATAAATAGGCTAAAAACATCAAAAATTTTATAAAAACGCTCTGATACAAACAAAATACAAACGTTTTTATTTCTTTTTTTGCTCCGATTTAAAAGAATTTATAAACAGATTTTTAAACCTTTTTATTTTTCATATATTAAGAAAATTGTATACATAATTTACCTTTGAGTGCAACTATTTTAGGTCATAACTTAAAATAATTTATAAAAAAAAAATTATAAACTATTTTCCTTAAAATTTTTAAAATTAAGCTAAAGAAATTAAAAATATTTTTTAATAAAAAAGCGAAATAAAATCCCAAATGCAAATTTGCCAGCTAAATCAAACTTTTTTGTAGAAATAAAACACATGCAGTTCTAGTGATTTCTTTTAACGATTTGTTGAAAATCTCTTTTTTCACCTCTTCACCTTATATACACAACCAACAAGCACTATTCTAGAGCTGTAATATGACCTATGGATACGTCTTATAAAGCAAAAGATCGAAAATCTTTAGTATCGGTTCATATACAAAAAAATTATGCCCAAAACATAATTTTTTTTTTAAATACCTATTTTCCGGAAACATAAATCTTCCAAACTAAATGGTTAATTTTCTCTTAAAGGCGTCCGTATATAAATCTGTCCATTACATATATGTCCATATATAAACTTCAGTTTTTTCCCAACCATGGTGAAGGGTATATAAAATTCGGCATAGCCGAATTTAGCCGCTCTTACTTGTTTTAATTAAAATAAAATATTCAAAAGTTTAAATGGCAAATAAATCAACAAAAATTAAAGTAAGTTGTGGTTCAGTAAGCAAGAGTGTGAACAATGAATCTGATTGCCCAATTTCGATACCGGAAATATCTAAACATAATAAAAATATATCTGTGGAATATAAATATTAAATTGTACAACTGAACATTAGCTTTCACAACTAAAAATATAATTTAATATGAAAACAGTTGTCGTAACCACCAGAATTCGATTGGCAACAAATTCCGTGGCCACAACTGATACTGTTTTCTGGGTGTAGCCCAGACCTTGCCCCTCCGGACCACCATTTGTTTCGATCGATGTAGAACGCCCTTACTGGAATACTCTTCACTTCAGAACAGGGTATCAGAAATTGCCTTGATTCATTCTTTACCTCAAAACCGGAGCAGTTCTTTTAACGCGGAATCCATATGCTACCAGAAAGATGTTATTATAATAAATGCATTTTCAAGCAAAAAAAATCGACATTATTTAAAATGATTTTATAAGAGTTTAGCTCAAATTGAAATTGATTTTTAGTTCCTTTTTTTAAAGTTAAATTATAAGCACTAATACTAATATATTGTGAAGCATCCTGTTACAAGATAGACTAAGTTACAGAGTGTCAAAAATTAAATATCTCTGGTGTCTTTCAGACAAATTGTTATTTTTACAAAAATTAGTCGATTTCAAAAATATACTGGTAATTATAGGGCATGTTCCATAAGGCGAAAAATTTCAATCTATATACGATATATATAAAGCAACAACGTTACTGACTGACCCTTTGACCGACTCATCATCACTCATCCTGTGCTGAAGCTAGTAACTTGGAATTGATGTATGGATTACGCCTTCAGCCTAGACATCCGTTAAAATGGTATTTTTAAATTTTTTTTATTTGGGAAGGGCTCTACCTTGAAAAAGTCCCTCCTTGACGGCTTGGCCAAACCCCTTTGTCAAGAAACCTCAAAATAAAATATGTGTTGTCTTACAGTATGGGCTACCTCCCTCACTGATAAGGTACATTTTGGAATTTTCACCAGGAATGTGGTACAAATAGGGGTTCAAAAGGCAAAAAGACCTTAACAAGCTGCCAAATACCGATTTCCCTACACCGATAAAAATCCATGGATAATATATGTAGAAATACATAAAATAAAACTTTTAAAAAATTAAAGAAAGTTTGTTTATTTTACGAAAGCTGTTGTTGTTTCGATAGAAATTTCGTTTTTTGATTATTATGATTGTAGAAACCTGAAATTAGAGGTATTAAGGGCTTCATGTAGTTCGGGCTGTACTTTTTGAGTTTTTATTGAGGAACGTGTTAAAATTGGTAGTTCAAAATGTCTCCCCTCTAACGGTCAATCAAAACGGCTACACAGAAAAAAAAGTTAAGTAATGACAACCAATCGAATGTATAATTGAATTTTTCGGTTCTGACGATATAAAATCAGTTGAGATATCAGTTGACAACGAAAATTTTACTTTGGCAACAGAGTGTCCGAGAATGTTGCAAAAATGGGGGTTTCAAAAGCAAAAACTCCAAAACTTGAATTAAGTGTTCCTTGGACATGACACGTTTTAAAATTTTTCGCCAGGAACGTATTCATATTGGAATTCAAATGGTGCAAAGTGACACAGCTAACGGACTGATCAAACCGCATTAGATAGAAACCTGAAATTTAAAGAAAGAGTTAAATTGAAATATGAAAATTGGGAAATGGAAGGGAAGGAGGACTGCAATAGAATGGATGGAATAGGGAACGGATGAACTTGAAGCACTAGACAAGGGGAATGAGAACGGGAAACGAGTGGAATTGAAACATAAGACAAAGGTAAGGAAATGGAAGTGGAAATCAGTGGAATTGAAACATTAGACAAAGGTAATGAAATGGAAGTGGGAAGCAGTGGAATTAAAACATCAGGCAAGGGGAAGGAAGCGTAAGTGAAAGGGGAACGAGTGGAATTGAAACATTAGACAAAGGTAAAGAAATGTAAGTGGGAATCAGTGGAATTGAAACTCCAGGCAAGGGGAAGGAAGCGCAAGTGAAAGGGGAACGAGTGGAATTGAAACATTATACAAAGGTAGTGAAATGGAAGTGGGAATCAGTGGAAGTGAAATACCAGGCAAGGGGAAGAAAGCGTAAGTGAAAGGGGAATAAGTGGAATTGAAACATAAGACAAAGGTGATGAAATGGAAGTGGGAATCAGTGGAATTGAAACACCAGGCAAAGGGAAGGAAGCGTAAGTAAAGGGGGAACGAGTGGAATTGAAACATTAGACAAGGGGTAGAAATGAGGGATGCAAAAAGCTATATATCTAGTAATGAGTGGAATGGAAACACTTAACACACCGAAAAAGCAGCAGCACCCGGCAAGTGGAACGAAATTTAACTTTAGCGGGTAACACGCGGAATTGGTACACTAAAAAAGGTAAACGAGCTTAATGGAAGAGAAAATGGGTGGAATTGAAGAAATTGGAATGCAGCTAGCTTGAATTTTTGTTGATATTTATCGCCAACATATATTTTATCTATTTTATTTATTTTTGCGATTTTTCTCTATTTTTACGTTTATCGAAAACCTATTTTTTACAAGTAATTTTTTTTGACTGGTGCATTATTATAGTGAATGAAAGAAATTTTTTGAAACAACCGAGAGGCAAACACCATCGGCTAGAAATTTACAATTTACAAAAATCAAAAGCCAACAAGAAAGTCACGAAGCCAAGAAGCCACCAAGCCAAGTGCAAATGCTCGAGAATCCACCGATGCTAGAGTTGAATCAATTATAAAACGTTGATTTTAGCAAGGACTTTGAAAATTTCAGCAAGGACATCCTTAAACCTGTAAATTCGGAAAGTTATAAAATCTCTTGCTAAAATAAATTTATTAGAAGTGATTCAAGTCGAGTATCCGAACTTGGTTTATTTTTTTGCTTCGTGGTTTTCTGGTTGGCTTTTGATTTTTCATTCTGCACATCCTATTGTTAGATTGTCTTTGCTTAAACTACATGTTTCCTGTAGTATGAGTTAAGTCGCTAAAGAAGTACTTTTTAAAATTATTGAACACTAGGAAAATTGTTTTTTTTACGAAAGTTTTCGTTGTTTTGACACAAATTTCGTATTTTTATATGTGGATGATAATGAGTGTATATTTTAAATTTTTTTTTTATAAAAAATTATTATGGCTATGCAAAGACTAAATTTAACTCACGGGTAATGTCCAAAAAAATTTTAAATTTTTAATGACCATAAAAATTCATTGTACCCACTCAGCGCCAAAAATTTTACTTATACCTAGTACATTCATCTAATGTAAGAAGTGTCCAAATTCGAGACCATTTTGTTGCATAGTGTATCAATATTAACTAAATCATCAATTAATTAGTCCTCCCCACGTCAATTTGCCTTCAGGATGATTTTAAATACCCTGCTATTTGTCAACATAATAACATATTTATGTACAAAAATATATATGTTGTCCTTTTACAATGGAAGCGATCATCTTTAGAACTGTCAATCAAAAATTAAATTTAATCTTATTGTATCTCCCCCAAAACATCTCATCTCATAGATGATTTAGATGGTATTTATTTTAAATTAAATAATAATTTAAAGATTATTTACTTTGTTATATAAATTATACCAACAATCACTGCCTTAAAGCTTTTACTATGAACATATATAAGTTTTCAAGAAAACTAATAACCCAAATATGAAAGCAAATACCTAACTAGTTTATAAAATTTACTTAGAAAATTATACAATATTACAAAGTTTACACATAGGGTTACAAATAATTGGAGATAATGTTTATTTGAGTATTTTTGAGTGAATAACATGAAGACATAATAAGTGTCTGAATGTGTGTAATAAATATTACGGAAGGTAAAAAGAAACAACGGCTTATGTTGAAATAGGTGATATTTATGTTTTGCAAACATTTCTAAATGATATTTCTATTCAACTTATATGTCTCAATTTCCACAAAGGAGCAACTATTTTTTTGAAGGTAGAAGATAATACAGTTCTTAATATTTCAATATTACGTTTTTTACATAATCTGTTTTTACATGTTTCCACTGCTTTAATTGTATTTTGCAATTACATGTGAGTTTTGCTTTGTAAATGTGTTAGTTGCACGCAGAGAAAAAACATGGTTGCAATATGATCACAGCTACTATATTATACTTGCTGCATTCAGGTTTGGTTGTCTCAATCCAGTTATTGGTTTATAAATAGGTACTAACCATCAACATGGTCGCTACCATCATTGTTATAGTAAATATTTAATTATTTCATGATTTTCACTTTATATTTTATAACATGATTGACTGTAAACATACTGTGGTAACAAAAATTCTGACTATGAGAAAAAATATGATAATTATGCAACAATAAAATGCTGGTAATAATCAAATAATTTTTCTATTAGATAAAATCCATAGAATCGATGTTTCTTTTTTATAAAAAAATTGGAAATTAGAAAAAGGTTTTTGAAGTATTTTTCACAAAAAAAAAGTTCCTTGGAATCAATGAAGTTTTCTTAAAAAAGTCTTTAATATCAAATTTTTTCTTTAGGAAAAATATACCTTAAAGAAATATTCTTAAATTTTAATAACTTTTTCATAGTTTCGAATCATAATATAACTGTAGGGACCATATTATGACAAAATTATAGTTATTTTTTTTATTATAGTACGACTATGGTTGGCATAATTATAATCCCAAAAATTATATGATGCTCTTCGAATATGATTGCTCCAACCATGTTTTTTCTATGCGTACAATAGCATAGAAAAAGAATTAGGACTTTGAAGATATATCCGTTATTGCAGGCTTCGAAAAGTTGTAAAAAATATTTCTGGAAAGTTTCAGCTAAATCGGAATTGATCTTCGACTTGCATTTTTCTTCCGAAACTCTAAATTTTTCCACAAAATTGCAAAATATTCTTTTCATTTGTTAAAATCAAATTGGTTTTTAAGAAAAATATTTCTTTGTATCTTTTTATTAAAAAAAAAACGGAAATTTTAATCGAAAAACATTTTCAGTCTCCAAAGTGGATTATTCGGAAGAGGCCACAAATTTTATCCGTTAAAAGGAGAAGTTTTCCTTGTTAATTAAAAAGTTTGTAGAAATATTTTTCATTAACACAAAATATTTCGATTTCCAATAAAATTATTCATTTTGTTAGAAAATTTCAGATTTTTAAATAAAAGCTACAAGTCGATGATAAATTCCAATTTGGTTAAAACTTTCCAAGCCCACCACTTTTCCTACCCTGCCCTAAGCAAATTTTATCCAAAGTCCTAATTCAATCTACTAAAATTTAACTGACTGACTAAGTCATTCACTCTACATTGCCCAGACCAAGCCGCTGGATCTAGGAATCTAAAATTTGGTAAAAATTATGGTATTTTTAGAAATTTCTATGAGGCGGACAAAGAAGGGAAAATATCTTTCTTATTGAATACAAACCTGCAATTTAAAATATTTCTTTCTCAAAGTATGGCTATGAATTTTCGGAAAATTCCATGGAGAGGAAAATTTTGTGAAAAAGAGGGGAGAAAGTTGTCCGCTTGACAGCCTGCCCAAACCTCTATGGCTAGAAACCTGAAATTTCCACTATGTATTTCTTAAAATATTGGCAAACTCACTGATAAGGCGGAATTTTTTAAATTACTACGGTAAAGAGTAAATAAAAGGCAAAAGTCTCCCTTTTGACGGCCTGCCCAAACCCTACAAAGCTGAAATTTAAAATATATTTTTAGAATTTTCCCCAAGAACGAGACTGAAAAGTAAATTCAATGGAAAAAAGTCTCTCGCTTAACGGATCGCCCAAACCTATATGGCGAGAGGCATTATAGTGGCATTTTTACGGTCTGTTATGAAAATGTAACGGGTAACGAGTGCAATTAAAACACTAGAAATAAAATGGAACGGTGAACGAGTGGAATTGAAACACTAGGCAAGGGGAATGAAATATAACGAAACGAGGATCAAGTGGATTTGAAATACTAGACAAGAGGAATGAAATGAAATGAGGATCGAGTGGAAGTGAAATCGTAGAAAAGTGAAACGAAGCGGAATGGAACGAGTGAATTGAGTACTTCAATTCAAGAGAAAGGAAACGAGGATCCATTGGAATTGAGCCACTAGAAAAGAGGAACGAATGAAATGAAACGCAAAACGAGTGGAATTGAAACACTGGACTGGGAAACCAAATGGAATGGGGAACAACTGAAAACGAAACACCAGACAAGGGCAACGAAATGAAATGAAATGAAGAGCGAGTGAAATTGAAATACTAGACAGGGAAACAAAATAGAATGGGGAACGAGTTAAACTGAAATACTAGACAAGGGCAACGAAATGGAATGAAATGAAGAGCGAGTGAAATTGAAATACTAGACAGGGAAACAAAATGGAATGGGGAACGAGTTAAATTGAAATACGAGACAGGGGAAACGAAATGGAATAGGAAATGAAAGGAATTGAACACTAGGCCAGGGTAACGAAATGGGATCAAGTAGAAATGAAACACTACAAATGGAACGAGTGAAATTAAAACAGCTAATACAGGAAATTATGAAATTTAAACGATTGTTATAAATTTTTGAAATTTGGGAACATGGTTAAAATAAGATTAAAAGGGGAAGTGTCTGGCTTAGACATTCACCCAGAGGGGATTTTTCAAATTGTTGCGGGAAGTGGCAAATGAATAAAGCTTTAACCATAAGATGGTTTGAAAAAATGGTGGTTCAAAAGGGCAAAGAAACGTTTTTTAGTACTTTTTCGAGTTTTGGACAGGAAAGTGATAAAATTGAAAAAGTATTACGGTGAGGCACACAAAAAAAAAGTCCACTTATATTTTTAAAAATTTAACTTAAGTGCTATAAATAGTACACTTACATAGTTTAAAAAAAACTTATGGGTTACAATTATACAATTTTATTTTGTCCGATAGAGTACATGTGTGTGTATGTATTAATGATAATAATAATAATAATAACATTTTACAAACTAAATTTCAAGTGTCATAGATAGAGTAGCATTAGTAAATATTTCCTCATCATGAAAATCCATAAATCACAACTAATATGTGTATGATTATGTATGTGTGTATATATACAAAATTATATAATAATATATATGTACATACAAACAGTTGTGATACTACTTATTTGTTGCAAAATGTAAAACTATATCTCTGGTTCTGTTACTTTACAATAAACATTTAGTTTACTCATGGTCATATGAACTGTGCAAATGTTTAAAGAATTTATGTTAAAACATAAACTAAACAAATATACCATATGTATGTATATGTTGATGAATATTCATATTTATAGATACTGATACTGACACAGTCATGTTGTGATAGTGGTAATACTGGGCAAATGTATTTAAAAAAAAATGTATATGTAAATATTTATGCACTTTCGTATTGTTCACTTTACAACAAAGAAATAAATTATATAAATTTTATATTAAAAATAACTAATTTATAATAAAGGTCCTTGAAAATTTATAGAAATATGTAGGATAAACTTTAGCATACACGTATAGAAAAGAAATTGAATATAATTGAGTGTACAAAGTTATCATGATATAATTCTAATGATGATGATATTTACTGATTATATTATAATTACTGCGGACAATTTTATCACAATTTGAGATCATATTATAATCACTAGGATCATATTATGATTATTACTTAATATAATATGTTTCTTGCCTCTCTTTCCATTAAAATTTGTATTGATGACGAGTTCTTTGGATATTTATGAAACGTTTCTTTTATAAAATATTAATTAAGTTTTATAAAATATTTCATGAGATTAATAAAGAAGTTTCTTCATAGTTATATAAAAAAAAAAGTTTCATCATAATTCTGAATAGTTTTTTTTCAATAGAGAAGTTTTATAAGTATGATGAAATTTTTTTTTTTGGTAAATTATTTAAGTAAATAAAAATGCAAACTTTATGAGAATAAGAAACAGCAATGTTTTGTAACCGAAATACATCATTTGTAAGAGTATTTTGTTAAATATTTTAATAAAATGATGAAGATTTTGAAACTTGTCATAAGTCTTTATGAAATACTTAATCATATTTTTGAGAATGATTAACGATTTCACCAAAGTGACGAAATGTTTCCCCTTAGTGACTTTAACGACTAGCTTTCCTCAGACAGCTAGAAAACGAAAGAGGTGCTACCACGTCCCCCGTATCAAAATCACAGGCTATTCGCTTGCTTGTAGGATAAGACTTACATACGGGACACACCCAAAGCATCTTTGGATAATATGACCATTTCACAGTCGAAGAATCTTCATAGGAGGTGACCTACGCTTCACCACAACACACCACACGGAAACCCAGATTAACATTAATTATATGGTATTAAGGATTCTCACACGTTTGCAGGACCTCAAGAAGTTTTCATAGAATGGATGTTGGTAGGAGCTGACTTGCGCATGGCACACACTCAGAGAATCTTCGTAGAAGATGACCAACGCTCGGCACATACCCGAACGATACCTCCATAATAGCTGCCCAATGCATAACACGATCAATAAGTCCGTGACTTTTCGAGCTTCCCTCGTAGTTATATCAAATAAAACACCGCTCCCATCAAGTACCACATGTAAATAAACTACTGTCAAATTTTGAGCAAGCTCGGTCATCTACTTTGCGTTTAACAGCTGTTCAAAAAATACAACCTCGTGGATTTTTTTAAAAATGGAAAAAAGTGAATTTCGAGTGAACATTAAATATTATTTTTTGGGAAAAAAAAATCAATCAAACCAAGGAAAAGCTTCATAATTACTACTATGCACCATCGATATCAATGGTAAAAAATTGGTTTACTGACTTTCGTTGTGGCCTTACAAGCACGGAAGATGCCAAACATTCTGGTCGCCCAGTTGAGGTCTCTAAACCCAAAACAATTGAAAAAATTCACGATATGGTGTCGGCGGATCGGAGATTGAATGTGCGATAGATTGTGGAAGACATAAGCATCTCACATGGCTCAGTGCTTTCAATACCTAAAGAAATGGCTCGGTGGAGAGAGATTTATCTCCAACGATGAAATTATTGATCAAGCAAATGCCGATTTTATGGACCTCGAAAAATCTTGCTGTTAAACGCAAAGTAAATGACGGATCTTGCATAAAATTCGACAGTAGTATATTAAAAGGTGGTACTTGATGGGATCAGTTTTGCATTTCATATAACTACGAGGGAAGTTCGAAAAGTCCTGGGCTTAATAATCCGCCCTCGTACACAATCAAAGGCTGCTCGTAAAATGGCACACCCTCAACCGAAACCAAGATTAATATGAGTTATACGGATACTTATAGGTTGTTAGCAGGACTTCTGAAAATGACTTCGATGGATATTAACGGGACTTCAAAGGATTTACGCAGCACCTCGCAAGATATACACAGATATACAAGATATCACATCGGAGTATATTCACAGAAACTTAAAAGATACTTAAAGGATATGTACAGGATCACAAAGGTTATTTGCAGGACCTTGAAAGATATTTGCAGTATCTCAAAGAATGTTCGCAACATCTTGAATTATACTAGCAGGACCTGAAAGGATATTTACAAAACCCTGAAGGATAATCTGAGGATCTGAAAGAATATATACGGCACGCCAATGGATATTTACTGAAATTAAAGGATATTCGCTTGGACTCGAAAGAAACCGACAGGACCTTGAAAGATATTCGCATGATCTTAAAGGAGATACACATAAACTCAAGTGATATACGAAAAATACTTGCAGAACCTCAAAAGGATAAGACCAACGGACGGCACAAGTCATTTTCAGCATGTGCCACTAAAATGGCAGATACGGGTAGTACAACAAATTTCATTTAAAATCTCATTGAAAGTATCCAAAGACCGATTTACTTACAGGAAAATGTAGGTAATCAATTATGTTTGATTTTTAAGCCTTTAGCCACTTAATGAAACTTTGACTGACACATTTGTTGTCAGTCAATTTAACTCTTGGTTAAATTTTATCGTGAAATAATAATTCTTTAATTAAAATTCATAAACTTTAAAATATTAATGCTTTTTTATTCCAGGATTTAAAAATATTTATTTCAGGCTTTAAAAATTTTTCAAACAAATAAAAATGTTCAAATTATTTGAAAACATTTATCCATTTAGTATTTTGCAACAAAGTAATTCCATTCAATTTCATAGAAATAAATTTGATCATTTATAAGCCCTTAACCATGACAATAAATACAGCGTTAAATAGAAAAAGTTTCTATTGTTTTAGTATTTTATATTAAAAAAAAAAAAATATTATGAAAACAAAAGTATACAATTTATAAAATGCTGGTAAATTTAATGAAACCTTACAATTGCAAAAAATTTGTATATTGCAGGAAGGGCTGCAACAAAAGTTGCCACAAAATTGCTTTTTTTTTATGGATACATAAAACTTAACAAAAGATATTGTTTAACCTGTTTTAGATTTTAGGGATTTTATATAATGCTAGAAAAAAATAATTTAATTGTTAAAGAAAGTAACAAAAAAAAAAAAACTAAATTTTCTGTGCGATGACAGCCCTGCAACAATCAAAGTGTCATAAAATTATAATAATTATTAAAGACAAGGAAATCCTATTTAGTATAAAGTTAAACAAAAACAATAGACAACAGGTAATATATTTTCTTTTTAATGATAATCTAGATTATAAGACATTTTATTTAAATGAAAAAACCTGTTCAAAGAAAACTTCTTCTCATTGTCATTTCGTTGCTTACTATAACACTTTTCTAAATTGAAAACAATACGTATACTTAATAAAATATCACTCATACGTCTCCAGTAAAACTCACAAGTAAAATATTTTAAATAAAATGTGTATGAACTTTTAGGATATGTGATAGTGAAAAGAAATCTAAGAAGACGCTGTCTTTTACTTTTGGCCATTTAATAATTGATTTCTTTCAAAGTTATTATCAATATTAAATTCTAATTTTTATATTTTCATTTTAAAAATGTGGTTTGAAAATTACCATTTGTCATCACTAGAAGGTTAATAATTTAATATTTTAATTTCTTTGTTCTGTTTAAGAAAAAAAAATATATAAAAAATTATTTATAAATTTGAATAATTTTTTTTTTTTATATAAAAGTTAGAAAAAAAAATATATGTATAAAAAATGATTTTTTGGCAAAATATGTATTAAATATGTCAAAATATGCATTTATAGCAAAATGTGCATTTATAGCATTTATAATAAAATATATAAAGCCATGCATTTTCATCATTAAAGTACTCCAAAATATGCATTTTTAGCAAAATATGCATTAAAATATGCATTTATAATATTTATAGCAAAATATGCATTAAAATATGTATTTATTACAAAATATGCATTTATACAGGTTGGTTGAAAAGTTCCTGCGCTCGAAATGAAAGAATACTGTTTTTGTTACAAAATATATTTTTTTATTCAATATAATCTCCTAGAAGCTCAATAAACTTGTTCCAATCATCTTCCAATAATTTTATCCCATCCTTATAATGAAGCTCTGCAAAATAACCGTCTACGGCTGCTATGACCTTTTCATTCGACGAAAAATGCTTTCCACGAAGGAATTCTTTGTGATTTCTGAAGAGATAGTAGTCACTGGGAGCCAAATCTGGTGAATACGGTGGATGTTCAAGCAATTCGTACTTTAATTCTTTGAATTTAGCCATCGTCAAAACATTTTTGTGAGCAGGTGCATTGTCTTGATGAAAAATTATTTTTTCTTCGTTAAACCAAGTCTTTTCTCACGAATTTTTTCATCCAGCTGATTTAAAAGGCTGCAATAATATTCAGAGTTAATTGTTTTACCTTCCTGAAGATAATCAATCAACAAAATTCCTTTTGCATTTTAAAAAAACTGATGCCATAACCTTCTTTGCTGATCGTTGTGACTTCACCTGCTTTGGAGCTGAACAACCAGCTTCAGTCCACTGTAAATGTTCTTGTTTCAATTTAGGATCATGGTGGTAGATCCAAGTCTCATCCATAGTTATAAACGACGCAAGAAGTCGGTTTTATTCGGCTTAAAACGCTCTAAATTACGCTGAGTAATTTGTTTTCGATCCAGTTTTTGTTGAATTGTTAATGTGTGCGGCACTAACTTTCCAAACAGTTTTTTCATACGTAATTCTTCATGTAAAATATGGAGTACTCGTTCGTCTGAGATGCCTATGGCACTAGCAATTTCACGCTTAGTCAAACTTGGATTTTCACTAACCATATTATGTACCTGCTCAATGATTTCTGCTGTGGTTGCAGTTTTTAGTCGTCCTTCGCGTGGATCGTCTTCAAGGCTGATACGACCACGTTTAAATTCACCAGCCCAAAATTCAACGGTGCATTTTGAAGGTGAGGACTCCTTATACACTTCTAACAATTGTTCATAAATTTCCTTTGCATTTAAACCCTTCAAAACAAAGAATCTAATGACTGCACGATATTAAATTTTTTCCATATTAAAAAAAATCAATGACACGTCAACTTCAAATGGCTTGTAAACAAAGAAAGAATTGACAGAATGACTTGCAACTTTGCATGTGTTCTCAGGACAGTTATACCAACTTAAGAAAAAAAAAAGTTTGGAGCTGGCAGTGCCATCTCTTGGTGAGGGCAGGAACTTTTCAACCAACCTGTAACAAAAAATATATCAATGGCAAAATATGCATTTATTATATTTATAGAAAATAGGCATTTATAATATTTGTAGCAAAATATGCATTAAAATATGTATTTATTTCAAAATATGCATGTATAACAAAATTTATATTAATAGAAAAATATGCATTATAAATATGCATAAAAATATGCATTTATATGTTACCAAAATATGCAAAAACATTGCTATGTAGCAAAACATTTATGTATTAATATGCATTAATACAAGCCAAAATTTGCATCTAAAGCAAAATATGCGCTCATGTATATGCATTTATAGCGAAATATTAATGAAAGTATGCATTTATAGGAAAATATGCATTAAAAAATGCGTTTATCACATTTATAGAGAAATATGAAAAAATATGCATTTATAGTAAAATATGCATTTATAGAAAAATATGCAAAAATATATATGTAAAACAAAATATTTAAAAATGTACATTAAGATAAGCTTAAATATGCACTTATAGCAAAATATGCACAAATATAAATTTATAGCAAAATATCCATTAAAATATGCACTGATAATAATCCCTGCATAAAAATACAAAAAATTTAAAGATAACAAAAAATGTCGTAATTTTTGCATGGTATTTTTTTTTTGCTTATCTAAGCAACACATACCTGCTGACGTGTAGTACAATGAAATTAGTAGACAAAATTAGTAGCCGCTACTTAATTTTAGTCAACTTTGTGTAAAGTGGAATTTAAAATCGATTTGCTAAAATCAGCAAACAATTTTTACAAATATTATTAATTTTAGTACAATCAAATTGATATACAAAAATAGCAAGCGCTATTTAATTTTAGTAAATTACAAAATTTTAATTAAAAAAAAAAAAAAATTAAAATGCACAAATTAACTCAATTATTTTCAGATAAACTTGTTACACCTTAAAGTTGCAAATTTCTTTTTAAATTGCCTTACGAATTCGAATATACAAGTTTTTTTTTTTATCGAGCAACATAAATATATTTTATTCTAATTTTTTTTTTTTTAAAATAATTAAAGACAAAATTAAAATTAAAAAAAAAAAAAAAATTTAAAGCCTTAAAAAATAGTAAACACATAAACGAATTTATCAGTTTATTTTAATTTCCTAATTTTTGTCTTGAAAAAGATTTGTAGTAAATTTTTGGGATTTTAAGGTAAAATTTTAATTGTTTTAAGGGCTGTTTTTTAGAACTAAAAAAGTTTTTAGAGCTATTTTAAATGGATGTTCTATTTTTGGGTATGCCTCAGAGAACTGCAAAATCAACTTTTTTATTGATTTAATCATACACAAAAATTCTTGTTCACTTTTAATAATTCAACAAAATTCACTGTAGAATAAAATCAGCATCATGTTACTGAACGCGTAATTGTAATCAGTGTGAATCATTTGTCGTTTATGTTTTATGCAAATGTAATCACTTAACAGTGTTCAGTAACATAATGCTAATTTTTTTCAACAGTGAATTTTGTTGAATTATTAAAAGTGAACAAAAATTTTTGTGTATGATTAAATCAAGAAAAAGGTTGATTTTGCAGTTCTCTGGTATGAATCGGTTGTCCCTTTTTTCATCCCATGTAAGATTTTAAGGCAGTTTAAGTTTGCAAGTATAAGTTTTTATTATTAAATATAACATTTCCCCTCAAATCAACTTTTTAAAAATTACTATTTTTTTTTGCTAATTTTAGCAAATCGATATTCAAAAATTTGTAAATATTCTGTAAAAATTCTGTTATTTGTAAAAAGTAAATAGCAAAAAAAAATCACTACATAATATTTTTTTTTACTAAAAATCAGTACAAAAATAATAAATTGGGACTAAAAACCGTTTACAAATTTTTTTACTATCTTTTTTTTTCTAAGTGTATGAGAGTGCATTTATAGCAAAATATAGAAAAACATGTATTTACAGTACTATATTTCAAAATATACATTAACAAATCCATGCAATTTTCTTCCAAATTTGTGGATTCGCAAAGATACTTTATTAACGCTGTTCTTTAGCAAACGGCAACAAACATGCAATTACATGAACTTCCGTGCCCTAGTTATAAGTACTCTTGTGTAAGTGTTCTCTTTACTAACTAAAAAAGCCATTCTGTAAGAGTGTTTGTCCGTCTGTTAACACCTCTTAATATAAAAAAAAAAATCAGGCTTACTTTTGATTATGCTGAATGAAGACCACCAAATTTGGCTCAGAGTCATTCAATTATCGGCACTTTTTCAGAACTTCTTTATTCAACACTTTAATTTTAATACCCAAGATTATGACACAATTTTTTATCTTTCTTTTTTCTAAATTTATTAAAAACTTATGCAAAGTTTTTTTTTATTTTTTTTTAGAGGTTTCCCAGTATAATGTTTATGGTTAAACACCTTTTGTTATGGTTGCGAACAAAATGTTGATTTTCTTTTGTTATAAAAAGGTATAAATATTTTAATTGTTTGTAAAGATTTGTTGCTACATTTATGCAAAATTTCATAATACAACATATTTCTAAAATAACACAAAAAAAATATTTGGCTTTGCATGTTTCCCCCCCCCCCCCCCAAAAAAAAATTTAATTAAATTTTCTCGTTTTATTTCGAATGCCATGTTACACTAGTTTACAGCCCTTTTTTACACTGATTTTTGTAAAGGTTTTAATGTATTCAAGTATGTTGTAGAATCAAATGAATACACAAATATGTTGACTTCAAGTCGTATGAGTAATATTAATCTAATGCAAAAAATAAAATTATTCATACGACGTGTAGTACAAAGTATTGCATTAATATTGAAATTTATCCTGGATTTATACTTCAACTTTTTTCAATGCAATATGACTCTCTTTGCTAAAAGTAAACATTTTTTTAGACAAATTCGATATTTTTATTTTAATTTTAAAATACTACTTCAGTTCTTATTGGACCGTCTTTATATTGTTACTGCGCTGAGGAAGATGGAAATTGTGAAACGAAAATTGAAAAAATAAAAAATTAAAAATAAAATATATCTAAAAAAAAAAACAAAATCAATATATAATTTTCATGTTTATTTGGTCACACTTGGTGCTCAAAATTATTATTATTTTGTAAGGTAGTGTAACTAATAAGACGAGAATTTTTAATCAGGATATTTCATATATGTTTATTACGAAAAAAATGTAAACGATTTTTTAATAACTGTAATTAAAATTAAATAACATTTCATTATTAATATAAATAATTGTTTGCTTGAGAATAACTCAAATGCAATATTTGAATTATTTATTTAAAATTCAAAATAAATTTAAATTTTTTAAGTGTGTTAAGATTGAATTTTTGAAGAAGAATTCAGATAAACAAATTGTACAACAACAAATAATACTAATAAAATATTTTTCCAGCTCTAAAATAAATTTTCCAAGAATTTCTTTTATACCAAAAATTCATTATCAATGAATTATAGAACACACCAAAGGAATTCATATTTTAAATTTTATTTGGGCAGTCAGGAGAAAGCTTTTCGCTTTTTTTTTACCCATTCCTGTAGGAATTTAAATGTATATCAAATTCATCGATATATTATATTGTTATTATAAAATTTTCATTGTTTTTAGGACTGATTTTTGACCTTAAAAAAACTTTTTAGTGCTATTTTAAATGGATGTCCTTTTTTTAGACATGAGTCGCTATACATTCACTTCCGATCCCTGTTTTTAATCTATGTAACATTTTAAGGCAATTTAATTTTGTAGGTGTAAGTTTAAATTAAAAATAACATTTCCTTCAATATCCACTTTTAAAAATTATTACAATTTTTTTTGCTAATTTTAGCAAATCGATTTTCAAAAATTTGTAAATATTCTGTAAAAATTCTGTAATTTGTAAAATGTAAATAACAATTAGATTTGCTAATTAATAATTATTTTACTAAAAATCAGTTTAAAAATTGTAAAGTTGAATTGAAAACCGTTTACAAATTTTTCCACTAACTTTTTTTCTGAGTGTATATTACGGGACACACTAATAAATAAGCATTGAAACGACTTTATAGGAAACAACTTTGTTAAATATATGTTGTACATTTTAAATAAGTCAATAACTTTAATATGGTTGATAGAGGATATTGCATTCAAAAATTTAATATTATGGTTGATAGAGAAATACACATATATTAAAAAAAGTGTATTAAAACTGATTTTTTTTTCGCTCTCTAAAAAGAGAGCTATAGCCGCCATCAGCGAACAGCTTCAAAAATTGATTGAAATTGCTTCATAGTGTGAGTATTGAATATAAGGTCTCGATATCCTTTATTTTGCATGCCCTTAAATGAGAAACAAAATTTATTAAAATATAAGAATTTTTGTTACTAACTGGGTGTTTATTTTCATAATTTTCCAATAAATATTTTAATAGCACTTTTGTACTTCTTTAATACCACAGTACGTATGAGTTATCTCTATATATAAAGGAATAACGTTACTGATTGACTGACTCATTCAACATCGCCCAGCCCAAACCGCAAGAGATTAAAGTCTAAAATTTTGTATGCAGGTTCCCCCTCCGGCGTAGACATCCGCTAAGACGGGGTTTTTGGAAATTCATTCAGGGAGGGGGAAAAGCTCCCATTTCACGGCCTGCCCAAACCCCATTAGCTAGAAACTTGAATATGCCTTCCTGGGAGTATATGATAACTCCTTGATAAGGTAGATTTTGGTATTTTGGGCAGTGACGTTGTAAAAATAGTGGTTTATAGCGCGAAAATTCTCCCCCTTTACGGCCTGCCCAAACCGTTGGACCTAAGAAGTTCAAATTTGGTATGAGGCTTCGTCTCCAGTGTAGATAACAGCTAAGACATGATTTTTGAAAAATCAGATCGGGAGGGGAAGAAAAGGGTGAAATTCTTCCCATCGACGGCCTGCCAAAACCGTTAGAGTTGGAAGGTTGAAATTGTGTATATTAGTCCCACCTGAATTGTAGACATCCACCTAGGTGGAATTTTTGTAAATTCCTACGGGGAGGGGCAAACAAGGGGGAAATCTCCCCCTTAACGGCCTGCCCACACCGAAATAGCAAGATACCTGGTATGGACGAACTTACTGATATGCTGTATTTTAGAATTTAAGCCGGGGACTTGGTAAAAATGGGGTTAAAATGGCTTGGCGAAACCGCTGGACCTAGGAAGTTGAAATTTGGTATGCAGGCTCCTTCTTCAGCGTAGATAACAGCTTAGATGTCAAAAAAGAGGAAAATTCTACTCCTTGACGACTAGCCAAAACCGCTAGAGCTGGGAAGTTATAATTTGGTGTATAGCTCCCACTCAAGTGTAGACATCCACCCAAGGTGGAATTTGGAATTTCCTACTGGGAGGTGCATTAAGGGGAAAAGTCTCCCCCGAACGGCCTGCCCAAACCGCTGAATTTAGAAAGTTAAAATTTGGTATGAAGGTTCCTTTTTCAGTGAAGATAACAGATAAGTCGTGAATTTTTGGAAAATCTAACGCGGGGGGCAAAGAAGCGAAAATTCTCCCCCTTGACGGCCTGCAAAAACCGCAAATAGGCAAATTTGCAAAAGTGCACATTTGTGTTTTTGCAAATCTGCACATTTTCACATTTTAAATGTGCAAGTGTCCTTAAAGGGCTGCCTTGAAATTTTAAATATGTGTATGTACCGACTCATTGATGTACTGACTCATTGATCAGCTGCATTTTAGAATTTTAGCCAGGTATATGGTAAAAATGGGGGTTCAAAGGGAAAAATCTGAAATTTGAAATATGGTTTACGTGGAGTATGGGCTAACTCATTATTGAGGTACATCTTAGAATAGGACATGATCAAAGTTAAGGACTCCAGGTATCTGGGAACGCTGTATGGCAATATTTGCAAGGTAAAATTGCAAATTGGAAGGGGACAGAAATGGAATGGAAAGTGTGTGAGTAAAATTGAAACACTAGACAAGGGATACGAAATGGAATGGAGCGGGATACGAGTGGAATTAAAACACTTGACAAGGGGATTGAAATGGAATGGAATGAAATGAGGAAAGAGTGAAATCAATACACTTGATAGGGTAAAAAATAAAATGGAATTTGAAACGAGTGTAGTTGAAACATTAGATGAGGGAAATAAAAGGAATGGGAACAAGTGGAAATGAATCATTAGACAAGGAGAACAAAATGGGATGGAAAAGGGAACAAATGCTGTTAACACTAGGCACGTCTCCCTTAAATAACCTATAAACAAGAAATTCAAAACATTAAATTTAAACATCCACTACAAAAGATAAAACAAATTCATTTTAATAGTAAAATCTTTAGAAAATAGAATAATATTTTCTTCTCAACATATTTCGATAATTAAAACTACCGATAACAAAGTATCGGGCTTTTAAGCAAGTATATTTTATTTGAAAACGAAAAAAAAATTGATAAATAACGATTTCTAGGTTAAATTTTAAATCCCTTTTAGAATATTTACTATAAATTAAAATTCTAAATACTTTAACATAATGTCATTTCCTTACACAAACATACGTTTATTTACCATATCCATGAACACTTGAAGTTTTTGAATTAATATAACTTATACGCTCCATTAACTTTCAACACTTACGACAACATACAAATACTCAACTTCAAACTGATAACACAGCAAAAAAAATCTTTAAACTTAAGGCCCAACTACAATAGGCTTAAGTAGGTAATGGTATGAAAAGAAATTTTGTTAAATTAAAAATTTGTTTTTCTACAATTTTGTTTCATACCAAAACAAAGCTTAAGTCATTTAAGCCAATTGTAGTTGGACTTTAATAGTTTTCTTCTCTTTCCCTAAGTTTTTGTTTGTTGTTGCTGTTGTTGATTTCTATTTTCATACAACATAATATCAATATTCTATCGTCTTTATCAACATATAACTATGCATATCAAAAAAAAAAAAAATGTTGTAAGAAAAATTTACAAACAACATTGTAACAGTGTCCTGTTGGCAAAGCAAGAAAAAGTATTAAATAAACTTTTTTTTTTTGGAATATACTAAAGAAGAAAACCTTTAACTTAAATTTTTAGTTTTTATTTTAATTCTATGGCAAGATAAACATGATGGAATATCAGCTTTTTTTTTTTTTTTGACAACATGTTCATGTTAAAAAAATCTGTGTTTTTTAGAGTTTTTGAACTTGTCACTTTTTGTGTTGATAAATAGATAAAAGTTAAGGTAAAAGAAGAAATATTTTAGAACTAACATTTAGAACTAACTAACAAAATACCCTACAACCACTTTTGATATAATTTATTTAGCCAAGTTTGAAATTATAATTAAATATCAAACCTTTAAAACTAATTTTATTTTATTATATGGCGTTGTTAGTATTTCAGATTTGTTTCGCAATAGAAGGGTGCCCCCAATATGATCTTCTGTGTTTTTTTTATTTTAAACAAGCACTATGATAATTCTTAAATTTCTAATAGTTTGCTATAACAAACAATGTGGCAAAACTTTTAGTATTTTTCCCCATTCACTTAGTTTCACATTTTCTGCATTATTTACAAGATTCAAAGAAGCAGTTAACTTTTTGTAACATTTTGTCTTTTTTTCTACTACTTTTTTAAACAATATCTTCTTTAGTATTGTTTGCTTTATTAGTATTTGTTGTTGTTATTGTAGCATTTTTTTGCACCTTGACGTTTTATTGAAGTTTGACTTTAAAGCATGACATCACATGACAAAAAAAAAAAAAAAAAAAAATTTTTTGTTACTAAACTTTAAAAAAAAGTTACTAATTTATTAAAACTCATATTTATTTAAATAAAAATGTTAAGATTTTACACAAACAGGGTTAAATATTTACAGCCATATGCATAGACAATTTATTGATTTTTATAACACACTCATAAATCAAATTAACATGTGAAACAACAACAAATTTTTTTTATAAGACTGTTATAAGAATCAAAAAAAATTTTATGCATATGCCTTTTAAATTAATTTTTAACTTTTTTAAAAATCTTTAAAGTAGGCAACAATTTGTTTAAACATTTATATAAAAATCATATTTTTGTTTATGAAAATTTAGCCGAAAAACTTTTAGCAACATCCTTGAAAATGAAACTAGAAAACTTTGATATTGTTACATGTTTCTCTATAAATGTTATTTATGTAAAAAAAAAGAAAACTTTTCTTTTCAATTTTCATGAAAATATATTAGAATATATTTATGCTTCCCACACACGCATATTTCATCATTAACTTAACAATGACAAACTTTTTAGAATTTATAACACCTTTTACCGCTTTCCAACAAATATTCACTACACAAATTTTAGATGTTTGCCTGACTGTCTGTGTGTGTGTCTGTGCCTCAGCAGAATATTAGTGATGATTTTGGTTGATGTGTTGCTGTTTGTTGTTATTGTTTTGTTTCTAAGCCAGCTAGAATAATAACAAAGTTTTTCCACAATAACTTTTTGACATTTAACCATATGTGTACATACAACATCATGTTTACGCATGTTATTATTGTTGAAACAATATACATGAGCGCTGGCAAACATCTAAGTTTGAGTTAAAAATCATTGTTATTATATTCATCATGGCATTATTATGCTAATAAAACAAAAAACTTATCAAAAAGAACAAACAGCCTTTTGTTGAAACATATAGAGCAATAATAAAGTAGATTATATAGGAATTCAAAGGAATAAAATCGAAAAATAAAATCTAGCAAAAGAGAGTAATGAAAAATCTGTAAACAAATAAACTACTAAACAACTAAGCTACTATACTACTAAGAGAGTAAGCTAATAACTTACTAAACTACAAAACTTCAGTACCACTAAACTACAAAACTATTAACCTACTAAACTACGAAACTGTTAAACTACTAAACTGCTATATTACTAAACTACAAAACTACGCAACTTTTAAACTACAAAACTACCAAACTACGAAACTTTTAAACTACAAAACTACCAAACTACTAAACTACTAGACAACTAAACCACAAAACTACAAAAATACAAAACTACTTAACTACTTAACTTCTAAACTACTCAGCTACAAAACTCCTGAACTACTCAACTAGTAAATTACAAAACTACAAAATACAAAACTACTAAACTACTAAGCTACAAAAATACAAAACGACTTAACTGCTCAACTACAAAACTATTAAACTACAAAACTATAAAAATACAAAACTATTAAACTACAAAAATACAAAACTGCTAAACTACTAAAATGATAAACTTCTAAACTATAAATTTCTAAACTACTAAGCTACTCAATTAGTCAACTACTAAACTAAAAAAATACAAAACTACTAAACTACAAAACATCTAAACTACAAAAATACAAAACGACTTAACTGCTAAACTGCTAAACTACGAAACTATTAAACTTCCAAACTACTAAACCACTGAACTACAAAACTACAAAAATAGAATTATTAATCTGCTAAACTGATAAACTACTAAACTACTAAGCTAATAAGCTACTAAACTACTAAGCTACGAAACTACGAAACTACAAAAATACAAAATTACTTAACTACTTATTTGCTAAGCTGCTAAACTTAAACTTCTTAATAATTAAACTACAAAAATACAAAACTACTAAACTACTTATTTGCTAAACTTATAAACTACTAAGCTGCTAAACTACTTAACTACTAAATTTCTAAACTACTAAACTTCTAAACTACTAAGCTACTTAACTACTCAACTACTAAACTACAAAAATAAAAAACTACTAAACTACTAAGCTAATAAACTACTCAACTACAAAAGTACTAAACTACCAAACAACCAACCACTAAACCACTTAACTACCAAACTACTTAACTACTAAATTTCTAAACTACTTCTAAACAACTATACTACTAGAGTCCTAGACTACAAAACTACTAAGCTACAATACTTAAAAACTAGTTTGGTTAAGTTATTTTGTTTGCAAAGGAATTTGGTTTTAAAGTATTTTTTGCTTACTAAAGTTTTAACACTTTTATGTCTCTTTAAATTATTTGTCTAAACTAGTTTGGGGCGGTTTTTGTGAAAGTGAAGTATTGAAATTCATCATACGAAATGATAAAAAATTTTGAGTTGTTTTAGATTGTGCGGATAAAAGAAAATATGAGCTCCTTAGTTTTTCTGCACCGCAACAAATCATTCTGTAGTTTTGTAGTTCCTCTAGGAGGGTTCCCCCTTTTATAGTTTTGAATTGTTAGATTTTCAATTAAGGAGCAAAACTTAAAGCTTTTTACATTTTTTTTCGTTGAAATTCCACTAAACCTTTAAATCAATCCAACCTAATCCTCTAAAATCCCATTGAAACCATTTGAACAAAAACGTTTAATATCTCACTATTAGACATTTTCTATGAATGGCAACAAATGATGATGACATGTATTTGTTATATACAAAATGTTTGGTGTCATTGTTGTATTTGGTATTTAAATTGGTTAACAAAAAAAAAAAAAAAAACAATCGAAAAAACACAGAAAATTTACCATAAATATGTTGCTATTGTTTTCGTACAGTTCATGCTCACTTTGTTGCCATTAAGAGAGAAAATTGTAGCTTTGTAGCCGATTTTATAGAATTTTTTTTTTATTAATTTGGGAATAAGTTAAATGAAATAATAACAGTTGCTTTAAAAATTTTATATTTTTTGGGAAATAAATACCTCTGTTAAGTTTTTGTTTAATGAAATTATTTTACAAATTTTGGAAATATTCTTTTTATTAGAAAAATTCTTCTAATTCACTGCTTTGATTTACTACTAATTCTGTTTGATGCATTTTAAAGATTTTGTTAAAAATATTTTGATATAATTATAGATTTTAATTATAAATTCTTTTAATTAAGAATAACTAAAAAATTGGTTTTTATTAGTAAGTTATTGAGTAACCGAGTTCACAAGAGTTTTTATATTATTTATTTTTATTTATTTTATTTTATTAAACATATAATTACAAATTATATATTAATACCCTAACCGAGCACTAGCAACGAAGGCCTTCAGCTCGTTGTAGCGAAAACAGACCAGAGCCTCTGGTGGGAACCGAACCCACGACCCCCGCACTGTTAAGCTAGCACGCTACCAACTAGCCTACCGGGGCGCTCCAGAGTTTTTATAGAAATTTGTATTGCCTTATAATTTTAAGTGTAGTTATCATTAGAAATTTTGTTAGTCATTCAACATTCAAAGCATAAAGTATTTATTATTTTAAGTGTATTATATAACATATTGTATATAACATATATACAAATAATTCTCAATGTTCAAATATAGTGGCAAAATCTTTAGCTCCCACACACATATGCAAAATAATAAATATATAATATTAATATTGTGACATAATGATTTCTATGAAATATTCTACCAGAAATAAATTGTATGTATATTTAGCATAACCATAATAAATCTCTATAATTATAACAGTAATTTGATATAAGTATCTTTAACTTATGATACTCATACTCTCACACACATACAACGAATGAATGTAATATTAGGAAAATTTTCACTTTATATACCCATCAAAAACACACCTTACCAAATAATGAGTGTAGTAATCTAAACTCCAAGGTTTCATGTATTAACTTTTATATTATAATTCTAACTATTTTTATATGAAATGTCCCAAAAAGTAAGGTGTTCTGCTTACGTGCAAGCTTACGAAAAAATAAAGAATAGTGGGTTACGCGTATGCATATTAATAACTGGCTACTAATAACCAATTGTTATTATATTTTTCTGTAACCAATTATAACTTACCGTTAAGTAAGCCACAAGGTAATGTGGTGTAGTGTTGTGAATCCCAATTTCTTATCCCCTTTTCTTCCAAAAGGAAATATATAAATTAACCCTTTGACGGCTAATGGTTGAAAAATGTCCCATTTTTAGTTTTTGTCGTATTTGACCCATTTTTTAAAAGATTTATTGCTTTTACACAATACTATTTGGATCAATATGCTGTCAGAGCCAATAGGAACACCACAAATAATAAAAAAAATATATAGAGCAATTCCATATGAAAACGATTAAAATTGGCAAATTTTTGGACGACCCCTCTCCGATTTTAAAATAAATAGTCTCAATCGATTGCCCAGTAAAAAATAATGTACCTACATATTTTTTTTTTTATAGTGACTGGTTTAGTAGTGGTGTACACCACTGTCATGTGACAAAATTGAAGAATTATTCATAAGGGACCCCATTGAAAGTTGTTTTAAAAAAAACTACTAAAGCGATCGCAACGAGTGATAGCTCGTTGGAAAGTTATTGAATCAGGCTTTAATTGAAAAAAAAAAATTTTCCTAATTTTTGTCAGAAATTTACCTTTTTTCCCATGAAAATTAAATTTTCCCATGAAAATTAAATTTTCCGATTTTCCACAGAAGCTCCTAAATTTTCCGGCTAATTTTATTTTTTTTTGGATTCCTCATAATTTTTGCATTAAGAATCAGCAATAAAAACATGGGCCCCGACTCCTTGTTTGGACAGGAGAAGAGCATTTAAGAGACCACCTTGTTCTCATTGTTTTTATATTTTTTATAATTGAATTATTTTTAATTATTTAACATTATTTTATTTTATTATTAAAAATACATTTTAAAAATTATTTTACAGTTAAAAATACATTTATGAAGAAAAAATCTTTCTTATTTTGCTGCTTATACTTAATTACAATATTTATTAAAAATTTCAATTGTCTTGGCATCATTATAAAATTAAAGTAACTTTAAATTTAGCACGTCGGCAGACGAAGAGTACCGCTTTATATTAATTGACATATCAGAAATATTTGGTATGAAGCAATGAAACTTTTGCGTTCCAGTTATAGTTTTGACATTATTATATCTGTTTTGAAGTCGTCGCTCCATGGCATCGTGTTCTTTTTGAGTGCATAAAACTGTGTTAATGGCAATTTCCTTGCTTTGAATCCACGAAAACAAATGTTGTACATTTAAGATCTGGTCAGTATATGGCCTTTGCAAACTTGCCTTAGTCGCCATGCGTTTTAGGGTTCCCCCTAACGCATCGCATGGGCCCTTACCGTGGGACGTCGCAAAAAAGTGCCACTCGACCTTGCAGTTTTGTTCTTCTTCAATTATGCAAAGATTGTAAAAATTTTTTTTATTCTTGTACTGAGAAGCCGCGCCGTCTGAGAAAAACGTTACTTTGTCGATTGCATCGAATTTTGATCTTAAGAATTCAAACAGCTTTATTTGAAATAAATAAACGGACACATAATTATGAGCTAAACTCTCCGCGACAACAAGGCTTACGGTCTGTAGTTCGTTATCTTCGTTTTTGAAATAAATGCAAAAAGGATGCACCGTGCACTGGTCGTTTGCCCAGTGATAAGCCTGAATTTCATCCTGAACGAGAAAAGTGTAATTCTCGGCAAAGTCGCTTATCACAATGAATTCATTTTGGGCTAATTTCTCCTTACTTTCCTTTAGAAATTTCGATTGCATCTCGGATATGAAATGGTGCGCCTTCAGTTCATTCAACTTGAATTCGAATTCCTCGATGAATTCCGGAATCTGCTTTACCACGGTCTCAAGGGAACATCTGCCGCTGCTAATTATCCACTGTTTGAAATGCACCTCCTGAATTAACAGCTGTTCAAACTTTTCCGCCAAATATTGCTCTAGCTCGTCAATCTTCCGACAATTGTCGCATTTGGACAGATGACAATTTTCCGTGGGGTATGCGCACAACGACTTCGACAGGAGGTCCCTATATGTATCAATTTCACCGTGTAATACTTTCAATTTCTTGCATGGAAAGAACATTAATTTGATGTTTTGATGAAACATGCAAACGCAGACTGAATGCGTTCCGTGCTTGTCTAATGCCAGGACGCATTCTTTTGGTCGTAGGATGGCAAACTTAGAAAATCCCACTTTTTCTGCTGGGTATTTCTCTTTGAACTGATGGTATGCTTCGGATAGATTACATAATAATAATCTGCGCTGCTTGTGTACTTTTTCTCCATCTTCACGTGTGATAACATAGTCACGTGTACCTGGGCAGGCGCGGCTGTTGTCATCATTGCAGTAAAAATCTTGAATCAATTTCACCGTTGCTTCGCTGAGGGTCCTTGAGCCAAATTTCTTGGTGGGAGTCGCCAATATGCCCTTCTGTCGAACTAATTCTTTGCTTCTTCTCGCGATGTAAAAAGATGTTTGAAACTGTTCAGAAATCTTGCGTATATAATAGGTAAAAAAAAATAAGCGATATTTGCTTTTCTTTAATAGGAAAATTTGCGTGAACTACTGGTCCTAAAATGTTTTTTAAAGAGGGACTTAATTGGTTACTGCCAATAAGCCGACCACAGGTCATAAAATGTTTTGTAAATTTTTTAAATAACCAGGTAATAAATATTTCGCCATATTTATGGAAAATCCGTGTTTTATGACTTGTTTCTGCACGTGTCATTTTAGGCGAAATATTTATTACCTGGTAATTTAAAAAATTTACAAAACATTTTATGACCTGTAGCCTCAGTCGGGTTTGGTGTGCCATTACATGCCACTGCTGCTATTATCCATGGATTTATGGCCGATCTTGTGAAGGCAGGCAGACCATATTCACTACACACTCAACTTGGGGCTCTTAAAAAAAATTGATTTTTTCTTCATAAATGTATTTTTAACTGTAAAATAATTTTTAAAATGTATTTTTAATAATAAAATAAAATAATGTTAAATAATTAAAAATAATTCAATTATAAAAAATATAAAAACAATGAGAACAAGGTGGTCTCTTAAATGCTCTTCTCCTGTCCAAACAAGGAGTCGGGGCCAATTTTTTTATTGCTGATTCTTAAAGCAAAAATTATGAGGAATCCAAAAAAAATAAAATTAGCCGGAAAATTTAGGAGCTTCTGTGGAAAATCGGAAAATTTAATTTTCATGGGAAAATTTAATTTTCATGGGAAAATTTAATTTTCATGGGAAAAAAGGTAAATTTCTGAGAAAAATTAGGAAAATTTTATTTTTCAATTAAAGCCTGATTCAATACCTTTCCAACGAGCTATCACTCGTTGCGATCGCTTTAATAGTTTTTTTAAAACAACTTTCGATGAGGTCCCTTATGAAGAATTCTTCAATTTTGTCACATGACAGTGGTGTGCACCACCACTAAACCAGTCACTATAAAAAAAAAAAAAATATGTAGGTACATTATTTTTTGCGGGCAATCGATTGAGACTATTTATTTTAAAATCTGAGAGGTGTCGTCCAAAAGGTGATCGCTTTCATATGGAATTGCTCTATATATATATATATTTTTGCATAATTTTTGGAACACTTTTTTGGAATCCTATTGGACAACACAGGGGATCAAAATTTTGTTATGACATGGTCCATTCCTTTAACTTTTAGAAAAACCGAGATATTTGGAATTGGTTCACTTACTTTATTACAGGATACTGTTGCCATTTGGGACATACATATGTGTCCCATGGTTGTTAAAGGTCAAAAAGAGGAAGTTTTTTTTTCTCAGTTTTGATAATTTTTCATTCGCATTGAAATTCAAGTAATTTTTATTCGATTTGATATTTATAGATTTTTTCTCCTAATTTCAAATTTGGTGTACAAAATTTTCAATCTCTTTACAATTTTGAAAAATTTTATAAAAAATAATATTTCGGAACTACAGTTAAAACTCAATTTTTGCCCAAGATATTTTAAACATTTTGTCATATATGTGGCCTGAATATCAAAATTATTTATATAAGATGTGACATTACACAAATAAGTTAAAATTAATTAATTCGACATTATTCTAAAACAGTTTTCACTAGTTCCTTTTCAATTACATGAGATAATTTGTTTTATTAAACCCTTTTAATTCATAAATTAATAAATTACACACTAATGAATAAAAATATTTAAAATATTAACATTTTTATTAAAATAATAGAAAAGGTAAGCCATTACAGGTAACTTTTAATTATTTAATTCAAATTAATTAAAATAAGTAAAATGTTATATATTTTAAATAAAATATTTGTAATAATTTTTTTTAATAAAAATTCCTCTTTTTTTAAAATCTACTTTTAGACACATTACTTTTTCCATTATCGTAACCATATAAGTAACCCCTTACATTATCACCTCTAAAGTAATGGGTATATACATTACTTTGAGGCTCATCGCCAGTAAAATATACATTACTTTACCCATTATTTGGTAATGTGTGGTTTTGCTGGGTAGTTAATATAAATCGATAGTCCATAATTTCACAAGTATTTCAAATTAAAAAATAATAATTGTTGGTTGTTGTATTGGCAATATTAAAAACCATTAGTATCGATTCATATATAATTTAAGAATAGCTATAGCATACTTGTACTGCAGCAATTATTTATTATGTGGTGCATACTTTAAGGAGTTAATACTAATAAGGGTATTTACTTAGCAAATACAGTCATGCAAGGCTAAATTATACTTCAATATAACACGTTCTAACTAACTTTTAACTCATTTAAACCATGTTTCACTGTAATGATTTTGTACCACCTACCTTCTATGCTTATTACAAGTATTAATTAATTGCATATTCATTTTGTTTATTTTAAATGTTTTGTTAAGATTTTTGTTTTTAAGTTAAATATTTACATTGTTGTTGATTACTTTTGGCCTCAAGTATAGTATGTATAGTTTTAGAGAGAATATTGTGACTTTGACTCAAAGACTTCGAATATAAAAGTAAGAATTACCAACAACCCAATAAAAATTTTTGTTGGATTTAAAGCTAATATTCAAGTCATGTTTACAAGCCTTTATTTATAATTTAATTACACTTTAAATCAAAAGCATAAACCAGCAAAAGGGACACTGAAATTCTAGTCGAACCTTACAGTGAGCAAATACTTTAATTCCAGCCTTGAATCGCAGTTCAATTCAAGTTCAAACAACATAAAAATAACACTTGTTTTCAAGCCCTAATTTCAAGCAAAGATAGTTTATTTATTGACTATCAAAAAAAGTTAAATATTAAATTCAGAATATTATTGTCTCCAAAAAAAAAAAAAATTTCATCAAGACAGCGCACCAGCACACAAGAGTGTTTTAACATTGACAATAATCAACGAACTGAAGTACGAATTGCTTGACCACCCACCTTATTCTCCAGAATCAGCTCCCTGTGACTTCTATCTGTTCCCAAATTTTAAAAATTCGCAAAATTGAAATGCAATTGCAACTATAAACAATTATTTTGCAGATCTTAAAAAAAAAGATATATGTAAAATTGAATGCATTGAAGTTTCAGGAGTTTATATTGAAAAATAAAAATAATTTTTAAAATCTAACTCTTTTTTAAGAATATTTCGAACTGGTATTTATATTATCGATTAAATATTTGATGTTTTATGGATATGATTCGATTTAAACCATATTTTCAATGTTATTATTATTGAATTTATAATTGTTTATCGATGTATACTTTTTTATCAATATTTATTTTTCTTAAAATTTTTTTAACGATTTTGTGGATAAGTATCGATTTTATAAGTTATTTAATGGATATTTATTGATTTTATCGATATTTAGCTATTTTATCGTTATTTATCGATTTTATCATTATTTATTTATCGATTTTATCGCTACTTACAAATTTTGTTAGTTAATCGTCATTTATGGATTTTATTTTTTTACCGATATATATCGATTTTATTTACGTATATAATATATATATATCGACTTAATCGTTATTTATCCATTTAATCGATGGTTAACGAATAAATCGATATTTATCGTTTAAATAGGTAATTTTCCATTTATTCAATATTTTTTGATTTATTCAATATTTATCGATTTAATCAATATTTATCGATCTATTCAATATTTCTCGATTTATTCAATATTTATCGATTTATTCAATAATTACCGATTTTTTCAATATTTATCAATTTAATCGATATTTATATATCATCGGTATTTGTAGATTTAATCGATATTAATATATCATCGGTATTTTTATATGTAATCGATATACATAATTGAAATACATATCGATATAAATTAATATTGCCAAAAATGTTTAGTATCGACGAAATCGATAAATAGCGCAAAAATTTTAAATCAACATGTTTAAATAAAAAACGATAAGTAGCAATAAAAATCGATAGATAGATATCATTAATATCGATAAAAATCAATAAATATTAACAAAAAACTCAATAAAATGATCAAAAGAAGGTGATGAATATGCCCAGACCCCGATAAATATCATAAATCGATTAATTAATTGATAAAGCGATAACTGTCAGTATGATCGATTAAATAGATAAAAATTGTTTAGATATATAAAAACGCTAAATGTCTATAAATATGTATGAAATCTATAAATTTTAGTAGATACCGTTAAAATTTATACATAAGCAATATAAAATAAATTGTATAAGTATCGAAAAACTCGATAAATATCGATAAAATTCATACGATCTGTGGTATGATTCACAAAAAATTGACATAGCATCGAGATACGGGAAAAACTCCAAATTAAAGTCATTTTCCCTCTAGCAGGCCAGATTTTCGATAAATATCGATATAAACGATATATTATACCGTTAAAATATATACATACAGATATAAGATAAAATCTAGAACTTTCGCCAAAAGCGATAAATATCAAATTGATAAATATGGCAGTTTTTCTTAAATCAATAAATATCAAATTAATAAAATCGATATGTTTCGGAGAAGTTGACAAAAAAACGACATATCATCACGTCAAGGGCAAAATTCCAAATAAGAGATATTTTCTCTCTGTGATGCTTAATTTTCGTAATAGCCACGATCCTCTTAAGCAGCTCTTTTCTTAGATCGTGACTATCACGAGAATTAGGCAACATTGAGAGAAATGTTCACTCATTCGGAATGTCATTTTTCGTTAATTTCTCTGAACACATCGAGTTTTATCGATATTTATTGATTTTAGAAAAAAAGCTGCAAAATAAATCTGGGTAAAAATTAATGAGCTGTATTGGGTATTCCGGCCAGTGAAGAGGCAATAAAATAAATGTCCCAGCTAAATTTGCAAAATCTTTTAGGGGATCTGTCTGTGTTTTGGTTTGAAATCATTGTGGCGGAACGCCAAACATAACGTTTGTATATTATGGCAAAAGAAAATTAGTGCATTACAGGATTAACTAGACCCATATATGATATATTGTTATTAAGTTATTAATATTGGATTTATAAAAAAAAAAAAACAAAAATCTTTGCAAAAAATTCAAACAAATTTATTATGTCTTTGTTTCTTTAAATAATGACTTGCAATTAATTTTTCATGCGCAAAGTGTCTGATAAGCATGTCTAAATCATGTTTGTTTGATTTGTTTAAAAAGCATTTTAAAAAAGAAATAAGTAAATGTAATGTTTAGCCGGCAATAAAGAATTTAAAATACCCTAAAGACTTAAAACTACTGTAATTAGTAATGTCAGTTGGCTTCAACCTGTACAGTAGTAAGATAGTAAAAATGTATAATGACAAAGTTTGGTAGTTATGAAATTTTTTATAGGAAAATGACAACTTAACTAGAATTTTTTTTTATAAAAATTTTGAGTATTAATTTTATTATTTTTTTTTTAATTATTTATTTTTTTTTTAATAATTTTTTTTTTTTTTTATTATATATTTTTTTTTTTATATTAAAAAATGGTATATTTTTTTATTTAATAAAATATTTATTTATTTATATTAATCATATAATAACAAATTATATCCTAATACCCTAGCCAAGCACTAGCAACAGAGCCTCTGGTGAGAATCGAACCCATGACTCCCGCACTGATAAGCTAGCACGCTACCAACTAGCCTACCGGGGCACTTTTTAATAAAATAGATTATGTTATGAGATTAAAAAAAAATAATTAAGGTTTTTTAAATTGTTTTATTTTTTTTATTTATGGTCCTTCGGTTTTATTAAAAATATCTTTAATTGTTACCAACAAAATATCAAAACTATTATTATCTCTTCTTTCAAAGAAGTGTGTGCTTATAAAAATCAAGAAGTTTTCAAAAAAGTGTTATGCATGCTTGTTAGAATTCTTTATAATTCTATTTTATTATATTATTATTTATATATTTTATTATGGTGATATGATGACGTTGATGATGATGTTGAACTTTCAAGTAATATAGTGTTTAATACATTTTCTATATTTTTAGATATGACAAGGCATAAGGAAAATGAAAAATTGAAAAACAAATCCTTGAGTGAAGACATACCAATTGAAGTTATTAGGAATTTTAAAATATGGAAAATGTGGCAAAATATGTCTAGAAATACAATTTTTAAAAAAATTTTAACCCGATTGTAAACGAAATATCTCCCAAAGGGGAGCTGTAAAGTAAAAAGATCAACAAAAAATTAAATTTTACCTTCACTCAAAAAAAAAAAAAAAAAATGAATTAGAATTTAGAAAAATTACCTTATTTAGAGGAAAAATTGAAATGAAAATGGCGCCAAAAATACTTTTTACCTATATTTAATAAAATTTTTCTTGAAATTAAGAAACAAATTTTACTTAAAATTTCTAAATTATAGAAAAATTTTACTACTGAGAAGTAAATTTTTATTAGAAAACAGTAAAATTTCCTTCTAATTACCCAACAAAAACATTGTATCAACTACTTACCAGGCTATTTACTCGCTGAATTACTTTTGTTCGCGATGTCCAAAAAGTAATGGGTACTCATTATTTTTTGGCTGTTCGTAAGCGAGAGGGAAATGACTACCCATTACATTGTGTTTTTTGTAAGTGAGAAGGTAATGACCACTCATTACTTTTGGGACATCGCGAACAAAAGTAATTAAGCGAGTAAATAGGCTGGTAACTATTTAAAACCCTGTTTTTGCTGGGTAGTTCATACATCATCTAAAATTGTACTGTTAGTTAGAAAATGTTTCCTTGGTTTTAAAAAAAAAATTATTTTATTCAAGTTCATTTGATCATTTTTTCTTTACTAAAAACTAGGACTTAACTCCTTAAAAATAAGAAAATATTTTCTAACAACAAGTTAAAAAGCACTTCTTTTACACTCATTAAGTATTTTCCCACTTTCGGAGGACTTCCGCTTTGTGAGGACACTGCTCTTAACAAGCCATTTGCTATACAATTTTGTCTTAAAACTAAATTGAATTATACTAAACTCATGTATTTAAAATATAAATTAAATTTGATTAGCAAAAAGGTAAACAAACTAAAAAAAAGGGACTGCAGGATATCCTGAAACGTAATAAATTGTGACAAAGTCAGGTCCTTTTCGTAGTTAATTAACGGTACTGCTTGAGAGAACTACAATATGGCTAAGAAACAATGGGGGTCCTTTGTCTTTTCAAATTAAATTATCAAAGGAAATTGTTGCAAAAATATAAAATATCCCAGTTAGATTTCTTGTTATTATTGAAAAATGGAAAAATGTCATAAGTTTATTTTATAGGATTTTTAGCTTAAACTTTATTTGACATATGGGTATTTCCACAGAAAATTTAGTTGGTTAATGAATTGGATTTTAAGAATATACCTAATTAAATACATATTACCATTTGTAATTTAAGAAAAGTGGTCTGCAAAGAGCAGCTTTGCTTTTTTTGGTTTTAGCATTTTTAATTGACATTTTTCCTTGAGTTATTTCTAAGTGTTACATATCATGTCGATTGCACTCTTCTTATAGACTAAATATATCAACAATAAATATTTAAAAACACCACAGTAGAGATCAAGCAAACTCCGAATAACGGTATAATTCAAAGATTCTTTGTACTACATTCTTCTATCCCGTTCGCGACCGAAAATAAGCATTTGTGTTTAGTTCTCCGTGAACGTTGATCGGAATAGTTTGATATTTACAATTCAAAACAAAATAACCGAGATCATTTAAAAAAACCAAACCTAAAACATTTTGATCCATAAATAAACCTAAAAAATGCCTTTGGAATCATTGTCCCATTCGCGATGTCCCGTTCGCGATTCTAAAAAAAATATTTAAAAAAAATAATAATAAGGATAATAAAAAAAAACAAAATGCTAAATAAAATCTTTATATCTCTGCTTTAGTTAAAAAATAATCTCCATTTAATAAACTGACGAAATTCGTAGAGTTTTAAACAAAACCACACACCGAAAAAAATGACTTACATTTTTTGTCCCGTTCGCGATCGCAAGTTTATCCAAAATATTTGGAGAACGTTCATATTTTATAATTTTCTTTTTGTTCTCAAAAATTGTTCTACTAAAATGCTATTAAATATTTTTAAAAAGTTAAAAAAAAATTTGAGTTTTCATATTTTTTTTTCAAGTTGAGTGCGTACGAATGTCCCGTTCGCGATCCTGGAAATGCCCATATGCAAATCTTAACTTTTTTTTATTAAGTAAACAAAATCGTTCGATAAATATAAAGTTTAATAAGCGCTATGTCAATTATAGGAAAGCCATTATGCCGTAATGTATTGAATGTGCCAGCGATATTTTGTATTGTACACTCTAATAAATTTCTGTCGAAATTTACCCAACTTATAGTAGGAACCTGTACTCCCACTATAAATTGGGTAAATTTACTCTGTGTGCGTAAACGAAAAAAAGTACATTCATTATGCGTAAGTTGGTACACACATAATGGATAATTTTACATTTAAAGTGCGTAAACATTAAATGAGATTTTAAAAGTAATTCGAAAATTTACTTAACTTGTGCGTAAAAAAAACCTATTTGAAGAGTAAATATACGCATTAAATGCCTAAAAATGCTTTTCTATATGCGTAGTTACAAAAATATGAGTAAATTTACTAACGCATGGTTTAAATTAACTGCAAAAAAATATTTTTTTCGAAAGAATAAATTTATTTTATGTTTTAATAATAATGAATTATAAATATAATACATAATAAATTCTGAATGGGTATGGTCATCTTGAATGTAAATTCATAATATTCACAAATATTATATTTATAAATTTTTGAATAATTAATTTTCGTTTTTAGCTTTTTTTATTTGTTTTTAATATTTTCCAATTTCCAAATGTCAAAATATTTATTACCATTCTTAGTTAGTATATTTACAAAATGTGTGCGTAAAATTTTAATTTAACAAAATAATACTATTTTTAGACACAAAGTGTTTAATTTTAAGCACATTATGTTTAAAAATACTTCTTGTGTGTATTATTGTATATGAAAGTGTATACAAAATATTTTTAGGCATTTTTTGTTTACATTTACCGAATTTGCGTAATATTACATAAAACTTTACCCATTTTATTGTAGTACATTTACAAACATTTTTTAGAGTGTAGTCAACAAACAAATTTTTTACCCTTTGCTAACAAAATTTTAAAATACATTTTAAGCAACTTTAAGTTCAATGTTAAAGACTGTTAAGATTAGAGATAAGCATGTGAGCCTTTTTTTGAATCTCGTACCAAAAATTACAATCATGCATAATAATTTTTTTCAATGGTTACTTTAATTTGTTTCCTTAAATAATAGTTTTTCTTGGAAATTATGAAAACTAACTAGTTGGTTTTTAACTTATTGTTTTTTTTTTCTTGGAATAGAATATTGAAAATAATTTAAACGTTTTCCAACAAAAAAAAAATCCTATACCAAATTTTATTATTTTTTAAAAATTAGAAAACTTTTACCTTAAAAAAAAAAATATTTTATTAAAATTTTTAAAATTTATCTGAACTAAGTTGCATGATAATTTTCCTTAGAAATAGTTCATCAGTTTCTAAAATCAAGTAAATTTTTATTATCACAGAGGAAAAAATTTATTAATTTTTTTTTTAATTGTCTAAACTAATTTTAAACAATTCTTCAAAATAAGAAAGTGGTATATGTACTTAAAAACTGAATTTGGAAATTGTTTTCTAAAATTTAGTTCATTTTACTACTCGCGACCAAATAATGAACATACACTTAGTTCAAATACCTTCTCGATTTAGGTTAGACACATTTTTTTAACTAAATGGGAGTAAATTATGTCCTTAATTTTTTTTTAACTAAACTTAATTTTATTACATTTGAGTATGCAAATTTTTTAAAACTAAGATGTTTTTCTTAAATATTGATAAATTTTTATTTAATATACTTTTTTTCCCCCCTAAAACTAAGAAATGTCACTTAGGAAAAATATGAACAATTTCTAAGTATATAAAATATTTCGTTTTTCCTCAAACTTAGAAATTTTTATTCTTTTTAAGAAAATTTTTCAAAGTTTTAATAAGTTTTTCCTTAAACTGAGGACAACTTATAAACTATTTTGAAGGAAATTTTTGATTAAATTTTAGTTCATGTCTTTTTTTTTAGGTGTAAAATCTATTTCTTGTAAATAAATAGCGTAAAACGCTTTTTAAATATAAAATAAAATATATATAAAATAAAATAAATAAAAATAAATTAAATATTGCGCCCTACACTCATAACAATCCATGCATACAAGAAGGAAATTTATGTCAAAACAACGAAAACTTTCATAAATTGAACTAATTTTCGTTTATTTTACAAATTTTGTATTATTTTAATATTCCTTGTGTTTATGTGCATGAATTATTTTCAGTGTAAATATAACAGGTAAAGAGTTAAAAAATAACTTAACTATAACTTCGTTTAGGAGACCTTAAAAAAAAAATTATAATAAATGTGAATTTAAAAAAAAAAAATCAGCTCTAAATGTAACTCTTAGTATCGAAGTCAGCACAGTCATCGTGTTAGTAGTTTTCTAAACTACTTAAAATTTCAATTTTCTTATATTCTTTGTCTTTAAAATAAATAACAGCTTTCTTTTCATCTGTCATTAAATTTCTTAAAGTATGCATGAAATAGCAACTTCTGTTACATGTTTGAAAACAAGATGATTTATTTAAACGTTAAAACTATTCTTTAAATGAAACAACATTTTCAGTTATAATAAAAAATCACATACTAAAACAATACAATAACATATACTTCGCACACTCCTACAAAAGAAAAATAAAACAAAAAAAAAAAAAAAAACAAAACGCAAGATTTCCAGGTTGGTTGAAAAGTTCCTGCGCTCGAAAGGAAAGAATACTGTTTTTGTTACGAAATATATTTTTCTATTCAACATAATCTCCTAGAATACACTTGTTCCAATGATCTTCCAATAATCTTATCCCATCCTTATAATGGTTTTCCGGAAGCTCTGCAAAATAACCGTCTACGCTGCTATGGCCTCTTCATTTGACTAAAAATGCTTTCAACGAAGGAATTGTTTGAGATTTCTGAAGAGATAGTAGTCACTGGGAGCCAAATCTGGTGAATAGGGTGGATGTTCAAGCAATTCGTACTTTAATTCTTTGAATTTAGCCATCGTCAAAACACTTTTGTGAGCAGGTGCATTGTCTTGATGAAAAATAACTTTTTTCTTCTTTAAACTAGGTCTTTTCTAACGAATTTTTTCATCCAACTGATAATCAATCAACAAAATTCGTTTTGCATCCCAAAAAACTGATGCCATAACCTTCTTTGCTGATCGTTGTGACCACCTGCTTTGGAGCTGAACAACCAGCTTTAGTCCACTGTAAACGTTCTTGTTTCAATTTAGGATCATGGTGGTAGATCCAAGTCTCATCAATAGTTATAAAACGACGCAAGAAGTCGGTTTTATTCGGCTTAAAACGCTCCAAATTACGCTGAGAAATTTGTTTTCGATCCAGTTTTTGTTGAATTGTTAATGTGTGCGGAGTACTCGTTCGTCTGAGATGCCTATGGCATAAGCAATTTCACGCTTAGTCAAACTTGGATCTTCACTAACCATATTATGTACCTGCTCAATGAATTCTGCTGTGGTTGCAGTTTTTGGTCGTCCTTCAGGTGGATCGTCTTTAAGGCTGGTACGACCACGTCTAAATTCACCAGCCCGAAATTCAACGTAGCGTTTTGAAGGTGAGGACTCCTTATACACTTCTAACAATTGTTCATAAATTTCCTTTGATTTTAAACCCTTCAAAACAAAGAATCTAATGACTGCACGATATTCAATATTTTCCATATTAAACAAAATCAATTACACGTCAACTTCAAATGGCTTGTAAACAAAGAAAGAATTGACAGAATGACTTGCAACTTTGCATGTGTTCTCAGGACAGTTATACCAATTTGAAAAAAAAAAATTGGAGCTAGCAGTGCCATCTCTTGCTGAGAGCAGGAACTTTTCAACCAACCTGTAATTTATGTATATTTATTTTAAGCCACTTGTGTTGGTTGCAAAACATCCAGTGGAAATGAAAAAATATATTTTTTTTTTTACAAAAATCGTAAAAATATTTCAGGAAGACAAGAAAAATGCAAAAAAAGTTTAAGAACAAAAAAATAACTCATGTGAAGTATGAGTTGGTTTATAAAATATAACAAATGCACTATTTTTTTCAAATTGCAGTTAAATTTGGATATGCTACATTTTTTCTTCAACTTGAAATATGCATTGCATATTTTCTGGAGTTTTTATTGTTATGTTCACTAAGGGGAAGTTTAATTGAATTTGTTTTATGTACACATAATTTGCCAACGTTCGAACAGTGTGCTGAATATGACAATTCACAATAGAGTGAAATACGGCAATATTCCTTACAAACAATATTCGGTTAGTGGACCAATACAAAAGAATTCGAACTTAGGTGTAAATTGTATTTTATATGAACATAAATGATGATATAAGTGTATTGCTGATCATAAATGTTTATATATAGTTTAATATATGACTATACATATATAAATATATCACATATATTCGAGTCTGAAATTTGTAGGTATATAGTGATATATACTATGATCATATATGGACATACCCAAATATTTCGGATCCAAAAATATATGAGACCTTATATTTAACTATATCGAGGGTTTACTAACGCAACCACGTAACTCGATTTTTTACGATTTTGTGTTTTAACCGGAAATCAAATCTATAAATACTGTTGCATAATTCTGCAAAGTTATAGATACAAATATTTCTTAGTTTTTTTTTTATTTAACAAAATGCAAACTCGTATCTCAACTCGCGAAAATTTGTCATGCGCAACCTCGTATCTTAAACTAAAAGTTGGCGCACAGGGAATTATATATAATTTACCTTGAAAGCGGATATGATTTCAAAAATTTGTAACCCAAAAAATTGTTACCAATGTGCAGCGGCAGTACACTGCGTTAATCTGGTTTAAGCTTTACTTTAAAAAATAGATAAATGTGGCATTACTGATGTTATTGCTTTTATTGAATATACTCATTGTCATGTCAATACAGTTATTATTTTTACTGAGTAAAAATACTTAAATAATATTTTTTTTATTATATGCAGTTAAAAATTATATTTCGGTAAGTAACAAAAATAAACAAAAAGTGAAAGAAGTCACACAAATAGGTAGGAATTAGCTATTTGTGTGACTTCTATCGACATTTAATTCCTAACACATTTTACAGAGCATGTCGTCAAAAGAGCTTATGAACAGAAAAAAATCAAAAGAAAAGAAAAAAGTCAACGATGAATATAATAACTGTGAAAATAATTTGAATGACATTCAATATGACCAAACAGCTATGGTGCTTGATGAAACATCTGGGACTTTCATTCCTGTTAAATGTACTCCAGTTGATGATGCAAAAGAACATTTCGATTCTAGTTTGTTTGTAAATATGCATTTAGATGAAACTACGGGACTTTTCGTTGAAGATTTAGATAAATCGTTTTCATCTCATGCTTCTTCAGATGTTTTATTGCAAAACCAAAGTGAAAATGAACAAAATGATTTAAGTCCATCACGTCCATCAAAAATTACTTTAAGTGAACATTCAAGAATTGTTAAAAAAAAAAAGAACTTGTAAGAATCAGGGTAATATAAATGATTGGGAACGAAATAAAGTTAAGAAAGCTCGTGAAAGAGGCAAGGCTTATTTAAGCTTAAATAGAAAAAAGGAAGATAACCGTTCACTTATTATGAGAAGTGAACGAAAAATAATGCCAGGATGTACTTCGAAAAAATGTGCTGCTAGTCAAATCAAAAAATGTAATGAGATTCCTGAAAAAACAAGAAAAAAATTTTTTAATTCATTCTGGAATGATTTAAATTGGGACCAAAAGCAGTCTTACGTTATTTCTCTTGTTACGAAAGAAACAATTAATCGAAAAGATAACAATATTATATCGCGACGAAATTTTACTTTGAAGTATTATCACGACAGAAAAAACCGTACAAAGTTAAGTATCTTGATCATACTTTTTTCAAAAATTATTCTGATTTCAAGTTTTTTAAACCAATTCGGCTTGGAATTAAAGCAGGATCTCCTACTGTGTTACAGCTAAGAGGATTGAAATACTGCGCTGATAAGTTAATGTTTAAATTAGCTTTTGATAATGAATGGGAGCTATATTTGGAAGAAATTCCAACAACTTGTCAAAAGTACAAAAACTTGCAGTCTCTAAAACCATTACTTCCAAATGATTATCATACTTTTTATGATAATTTAAAATACATCAGTGAAAAATAAACATATGTATTTTCTTTTATAATACTAAATATTATTTACTACAATTTTATATTTTTTAAATAATATTGCTTTACTATAAATAAGACAAAAAGATCTCAAAAAAAACTTTTGAAAAGTATGGTTTTGTTATAATTACCAAAAAGAAAAAAATAATAAGTTTACTAATAATATTGTTATATGATAAAAAATAATTCATGGAGTTATTAATATGTTCCTGAAATAAAATAATTCAAAAACGGTCATCAATTTGTTCTTATTTAGGAAAAACGCAATCACGTATGTTACGCTTTTGAACAATTTTTCAGTGCAGCAAACACGTATCTCAAAAAACGGTCGAAAAAATAATGGTTAAATATTTTTATCATTGCATTTGCCTTAAAAATTCATCGAAAATGTCATTGCCTTCAAGATTAAGAAAAAATTTTTTTTTTTAATTTCAGACTTTTATTTTAAAATGTTTTTTGTCTCTCCTGAAAAGTAGTGATTTTTGAGATACGAGGTTGCGTTAGTAAACCCTCGATATATGGACATATATGTTCGTATATGAGACCATATATGATCTTATATTTATATTTTAGATATATTATATCTAAACATATATTATCAGCTATACAAATATATCTGTGGCGATAAGGAAAAACTGCTTAAGTCTGATTTTGTCATTTTGCAGGAGAGCACTTTCCAAGTGCAGGAGAGCACTTTCCAAGTTTAAACCTAATTTTTAAAAAATTAATGGTGATTCTAGTATAAGTGAAAGTCATCCATCGAATCATTGCTAATTCAGGAATAAATTGTTTTACATTTCAATTAAGAAATTATTTAATTTAAGGAGCTAGAGTCAAAAAAACTTAAACACTTTTTTCTTTCACCATATATAATCATATATGTTCATATGTTACTTAGAGGGTTTTGTTTCCTGGCAGTTTTTGGGTTCTAACAAAAACTTCAAAATTTCAGCTTCCCAAGCCAGCGCCATTCTAAACTAGCCGATCCCTTTCATATTGTATAAAGCATACTTGGGTATCTTTCATTACCATTCAAAAGCACATGAAAAAATTTTTATAGCAGTCAATGCTAATAAAATATTTTAATTTATTTATAGCACTAATTTATAAAAGCTTATGAAGCTCAAAAAAAATAATAATAAACATCTTAAAAATAATATTATTTAATCGTCTTGATTATATTCTTTGTGGGTTTGCCATATTTCCTTGCTCTGAAATAATAATGAGGGTATTACTTTGAAATTTTCGGATTTATTGTGCAAAAAAGATTACAAATATATTATTAAAATTAATTTACAGCTACTGGCCACAACTTTGTCCCATCTTTCTGGTAACTAGCTCGTTAGAACGACACGACACGTCTTTTGAGGCAATCCAATCATCAAACTTCTGCTGGGACTGGCCATATGTCATCGACCGAAATAATTAGTAGTCGGAAGGAGCGATGACTGGAGAATATGGCGGGTGGGGTAGGACTTTCCATTTCAACATTTCCAAGTAGGTCTTGACCGGTCTTGCAAAATGCGGCCGAGCGTTGTCGTGCTGCAAAATCACTTTGTTGTGCCTTTTGTCGTATGTGCGGTGCCCGGCACTTAAGTCCATAAGTTAAGTCCGATAGCGTTCCCCCGTAATCGTTTTATTCGGTTTGAACCGCGCCATTCCCCCCAAATATAGAGCATAAGCTTCATGCCATAATTACTCGGCTTTGCAAAAGATATTGAGGGCTGCCCGGGCAAAACCCTTGACATTTTGCCTAAAAAAACCCCTCCCTTTTTTTTGGCGTCCGAGGAGTTGTTCTCAAGGAAAAATAGCCTTTCGATGTCGCGTAATTTCAACTAGTGTGGCACCAGTTTTCAAGCTTTCAAATCGGTCCCATGGCTTTTAGGCGTTTGCTAACTGTCGACGCATCCACTTTCACTGATTCTAACAATTCTTAGTGTTCAAACTTTTTGGGTTAACCCGGTCATTCCTTGTCTTTGAGCTCAAAAACACAACTTTTAAAGCCTCCAAATCACTTCCGACACGATTATTCATAAAAAGCATGATCTCCGCAAACTTCCATTAAAATTCTATGACTCTCAGTCGCAGTTTTCTTCATATTAATGTAATGAATGAAGAACTGTTTTTTTTTTAAAGTGTCACAACTTTAAGTTGACATCACTGCTTTATTTGACAACCCATTTAACGGCTGATAGTTGCTTTTTGTTTAGTTTACTTTAAAATTTCATTTTGCAACGAGTGCAAAATGTTGAAATTTTTAATCAAAATAATTGTTCTATTCGTAAAAATCATCATGCACTACTTTCATTTTATGGCGTACAAATTAGCCGCTCTGAAGGACGATTCAGAGCGGCTAATTTGAAGAACAATAGATCGTTTTCGGACCACATTTAGTGTTACTAATAATGTGCTTTTGTCGAAACACCATTACATCCACAGAAAATTACTGTTTGGTGCAGCGATGCCAACTTACCTTTTTTCCCGCTAGATATAGCGCATTCAGAGTGCTCAGAGCGCGCACTTTTTTCGTTCAGCTCTTTTTTTAAAAAAAGAGCTAAGATGGCTCTTTTTGAGATTTGCTTTAGCGCTTTTAGCTTTTTTTATGTGCAACATCGATTTTTTTCAAATTAGTAAATTTTCTAATATTCTGGCAGCTTCGTAAATAAAAATATTTTTTTTTGTCAATCACTTTAAGTTGATATCGTAATGAATACCTTTTTTACTACTCTGCATTTAAAATTGTTTTTTCTCTAGAATTGGTAAAGAATAACAACTATTCGTAAAAACCATCATTTTCAGAAGCTTTAAATTTTTCAAGGTTAGAAAATTTTGAGTAATTGTTTGTAAATTACTTTAGTTTTTTAAAATATAAAAAAAGTTTTTTAAATATAAAATACCACCACACGTTTGTTCAAAAATTAATTCAAATCAAACTTATAAATAGTCGAAATATTTTATAAAAACCATTTTATGACCCGAAGAAGAAAAGGAAAATAAATTTTTATTCGGAAATTACCAATTTAATGGAATATTTTAAAAAGTTCTATGTAAATATTTTAGTTAATTCTTTTATTTTTTTTTATGTACTTTGTAAAACTTTTGTAAATATTGAAGAAATTGATTTTAAATTAGTACAATATAATAATAAATTTTAATTTTAAAAATTGAAAATATGAGTTTTTTTACATTTTGCGCTTTTTACCTCTTTTTAGCTCTTTTTTAGTGCTCAACCGGCGCTTTTTGCTTTTAAATAGTTGGTATCACTGTATTACTGCGCTTTATGGGCTGGCGGAATCATTCAACAAAATTCACTGTAGAATAAAATCAGCATCATATTATTGAACGCGTAATTCGGATCAGTTTGAATCATATGTCGATTATGTTTACTGCAAATTTAATCACTCAACAAAAAGTCAGCGTTGAATAAATCAGAAAAAAACAACAAACAACGCGTATGACTGTATTCATAATTAAAACAAAATAGAAACACATTTCATAAATGATATTGTTTACATTAGGGTGGGACTTAAATCCGCTTTTTTAGAATTTTCATTAGTAATAAAAATATTCTTCTTTGTGAAATATAAATATTTTTTTGGAAAAAAAATTTAGGTCGATATCTTAGGGTTGCCTTATCCGGAAAAATTTAAATATTGTCTAAATTTTTTTTTCATCTATTTGATTGGAAAATTAGGCAATATTTAACTTAAACCGGATTGGGCAAGCCTGAGATGTCGACCTAAATAAAAAATTTTCACAAAGAACAATATTTTTGGTATTCCTAATATACATATAACATTTATGAAATGTGTTTCTACAAAACCACCCCCTTTTTATAGATAAGAAACTTTTTTGTTTTAATTATGATTACACTCATACACGTTGTTTGTTGTTTTTTTTTTTGATTTATTTTACATCAAAATAATTATTGTTGACTCGAATGAAAAGAATAAAATCAATGGTTTAACAACGACCGATGATTATAAATCAGTGACAACACAATTTGCACATCGTTTGATTGATTGATTTAAAATCGAATGAACAGAATAAAATCAATGGTTTAACAAAGACCGATGATTATAAATCAGTGACAACACAAGTTGCACATCGTTTGATTGATTTAAAATCATCAACAAATATGTGTGTTGGAGTATATTCAGCGTTTGAACGCAAACACATATTTATTATTGTGTTGATTGCGTATGAACGTTTTGCAATCAGCAAATGCAGTTCTCTGTTGGCCACCAAGATCGTGTGATTTAACCCCATTGGATAATATCGATAAGCCACAAACAATTGAACACCTGGAAATCAACATTCAAAGAGTAATCGACGAAATACGGCCGCAAATGCTGCGAAAAGTTGTTGAAAATTGGTGTTCCAGATTGCGCCTTCTAAGCGCAAGCCGTGGCGGCCACATGGCAAAAATCATATTTAAACATTAATATTATAAAATTTTCTTTCCAACAAATACCGTTTTATTGATATAAAAAAGATATTTCCTTGTTTTATTATGATTTTAACTTGTGTCACCCTATAAAAGACACTACTTTATAAGCTAGTACAAAAATTTATGTTGGACATGCAGAGTATAAGAAATCCTAAACTAAATATAATTAGGATCACTTTCCGGTAAGCGGTTCAAATTCCGGAGAGAGATTTATTGTCCCAAATCTCAACCAGATATCTGCAAATACCATTTGAATTCGATTTAGAAAGAGTCTTTTTATGCGAGGTAGGTTTCAATATGGACCGATTCTAACAGAGTTCGTCCTTGGCCACCTGTAGTCTGATTATTTATATGAACCCACTGACATCGTTTAAACGAATCAGGAAATGATACTGATTCGATTGATGAAGTACCTTGTAGTTTACTTATCGAAATATCTGCAAAAAGCAGCATAAACTTATTGTACCCTGATTAATTTCCAGAAGAAGAAGGTAGTATAAGTGGGATTAAGAAGGGGAAAATGGGAGCGTTAGATCCATATTTTGATATAATACAAATGGAATGATGGAGAATATAAAAAAAATAAGTTCTTCCATAATATTCTTATGAATTTTAGTGCTTATTTTTCTAACGAAAAAAAAAATTATAAAAAAAATATTGTAACTAAACTCTGTGTTTCGCTTGCTTTGGCCATGAATAAAATATACATTGAATCATATTTTTATGGCAACTTTTATGCTGTTTTTTTTTCTTTGTGTTAGTAAATATTTTCAGAAATAGTATATTGTGTTGCAAAGTCGTTTAGACAATTGTTCAATTGTTTTTTCGTTCAGCTCTTTTTTTAAAAAAAGAGCTAAGATGGCTCTTTTTGAGATTTGCTTTAGCGCTTTTAGCTTTTTTTATGTGCAACATCGATTTTTTTCAAATTAGTAAATTTTCTAATATTCTGGCAGCTTCGTAAATAAAAATATTTTTTTTTGTCAATCACTTTAAGTTGATATCGTAATGAATACCTTTTTTACTACTCTGCATTTAAAATTGTTTTTTCTCTAGAATTGGTAAAGAATAACAACTATTCGTAAAAACCATCATTTTCAGAAGCTTTAAATTTTTCAAGGTTAGAAAATTTTGAGTAATTGTTTGTAAATTACTTTAGTTTTTTAAAATATAAAAAAAGTTTTTTAAATATAAAATACCACCACACGTTTGTTCAAAAATTAATTCAAATCAAACTTATAAATAGTCGAAATATTTTATAAAAACCATTTTATGACCCGAAGAAGAAAAGGAAAATAAATTTTTATTCGGAAATTACCAATTTAATGGAATATTTTAAAAAGTTCTATGTAAATATTTTAGTTAATTCTTTTATTTTTTTTTATGTACTTTGTAAAACTTTTGTAAATATTGAAGAAATTGATTTTAAATTAGTACAATATAATAATAAATTTTAATTTTAAAAATTGAAAATATGAGTTTTTTTACATTTTGCGCTTTTTACCTCTTTTTAGCTCTTTTTTAGTGCTCAACCGGCGCTTTTTGCTTTTAAATAGTTGGTATCACTGTATTACTGCGCTTTATGGGCTGGCGGAATCATTCAACAAAATTCACTGTAGAATAAAATCAGCATCATATTATTGAACGCGTAATTCGGATCAGTTTGAATCATATGTCGATTATGTTTACTGCAAATTTAATCACTCAACAAAAAGTCAGCGTTGAATAAATCAGAAAAAAACAACAAACAACGCGTATGACTGTATTCATAATTAAAACAAAATAGAAACACATTTCATAAATGATATTGTTTACATTAGGGTGGGACTTAAATCCGCTTTTTTAGAATTTTCATTAGTAATAAAAATATTCTTCTTTGTGAAATATAAATATTTTTTTGGAAAAAAAATTTAGGTCGATATCTTAGGGTTGCCTTATCCGGAAAAATTTAAATATTGTCTAAATTTTTTTTTCATCTATTTGATTGGAAAATTAGGCAATATTTAACTTAAACCGGATTGGGCAAGCCTGAGATGTCGACCTAAATAAAAAATTTTCACAAAGAACAATATTTTTGGTATTCCTAATATACATATAACATTTATGAAATGTGTTTCTACAAAACCACCCCCTTTTTATAGATAAGAAACTTTTTTGTTTTAATTATGATTACACTCATACACGTTGTTTGTTGTTTTTTTTTTTGATTTATTTTACATCAAAATAATTATTGTTGACTCGAATGAAAAGAATAAAATCAATGGTTTAACAACGACCGATGATTATAAATCAGTGACAACACAATTTGCACATCGTTTGATTGATTGATTTAAAATCGAATGAACAGAATAAAATCAATGGTTTAACAAAGACCGATGATTATAAATCAGTGACAACACAAGTTGCACATCGTTTGATTGATTTAAAATCATCAACAAATATGTGTGTTGGAGTATATTCAGCGTTTGAACGCAAACACATATTTATTATTGTGTTGATTGCGTATGAACGTTTTGCAATCAGCAAATGCAGTTCTCTGTTGGCCACCAAGATCGTGTGATTTAACCCCATTGGATAATATCGATAAGCCACAAACAATTGAACACCTGGAAATCAACATTCAAAGAGTAATCGACGAAATACGGCCGCAAATGCTGCGAAAAGTTGTTGAAAATTGGTGTTCCAGATTGCGCCTTCTAAGCGCAAGCCGTGGCGGCCACATGGCAAAAATCATATTTAAACATTAATATTATAAAATTTTCTTTCCAACAAATACCGTTTTATTGATATAAAAAAGATATTTCCTTGTTTTATTATGATTTTAACTTGTGTCACCCTATAAAAGACACTACTTTATAAGCTAGTACAAAAATTTATGTTGGACATGCAGAGTATAAGAAATCCTAAACTAAATATAATTAGGATCACTTTCCGGTAAGCGGTTCAAATTCCGGAGAGAGATTTATTGTCCCAAATCTCAACCAGATATCTGCAAATACCATTTGAATTCGATTTAGAAAGAGTCTTTTTATGCGAGGTAGGTTTCAATATGGACCGATTCTAACAGAGTTCGTCCTTGGCCACCTGTAGTCTGATTATTTATATGAACCCACTGACATCGTTTAAACGAATCAGGAAATGATACTGATTCGATTGATGAAGTACCTTGTAGTTTACTTATCGAAATATCTGCAAAAAGCAGCATAAACTTATTGTACCCTGATTAATTTCCAGAAGAAGAAGGTAGTATAAGTGGGATTAAGAAGGGGAAAATGGGAGCGTTAGATCCATATTTTGATATAATACAAATGGAATGATGGAGAATATAAAAAAAATAAGTTCTTCCATAATATTCTTATGAATTTTAGTGCTTATTTTTCTAACGAAAAAAAAAATTATAAAAAAAATATTGTAACTAAACTCTGTGTTTCGCTTGCTTTGGCCATGAATAAAATATACATTGAATCATATTTTTATGGCAACTTTTATGCTGTTTTTTTTTCTTTGTGTTAGTAAATATTTTCAGAAATAGTATATTGTGTTGCAAAGTCGTTTAGACAATTGTTTTAAATACTCGGTAAACCTAACAGAGAATGTAATCCCAATTGAAGCAATTTAAATATTTGGTAAAAGATAGAACATTTTTTTTCTAGGTGTCACTTAAGTAAATAGATCGACCTTTAAATTTTTGCTTTAAAATAAATAACATTATGATGTAATGGAGTGGGGATACCTTCCTTGAGAAAAATATAAGTAATAGAAAATTTCTAGCTAAAAACAATTTTTTTTTGTAATATGCCAAAAACTATGCTACAATTTTGAACGGAAAATGTTTAGATAAATAATCCATAATAAAATTATTATTTTATTTGCAAGATATATTATATTTTTTTGCATACAGCTAAAGCTACTTTTTTATTATACATGTTAACCTTAGTATATAATTATTTTTACCCAAAAAATTATACTTTAACTTACAATTTTAAATCCCCCCTAAGACTATACTTTAATTTATTTATATTCCTATAACCTTCCACTACTCTTCTGCCTTTGGTTTTTAAATCTAAAATTTAACTACATTTCATTTTACATTTTTTTTTTAACTTTTCACTCGAATAAATTGTTATTAGATATTAAATTTTAATTACATTCCTTAACATATGTTTTACAATTTAATTTAAATGTATGCAGTTTCTGTTTTATAACAATTTCTTATTGTTTTATAGTATGTATGTAATGGAATACGTATGTATTAAATATTTTGATTTTTTTCTGTATTAAAGGAGGAACATCAAACAACAAGTCAACCACAAAAACACACTCTTAAAATGTGTAATAAAAATTTGCCATAAAACTTGGAGTTATGTATGTATGACTAACCATATGACCGGTTTCCATACTGTTGTATATGGTTTTTTTTTTCATATATATATATATATATATATATATATATATATATATATATGTGCACAGCGCATGTTGCGGGGACGGTTTTTCGTTTCACAGGTTACTATGAAGACATTTTGTTACTTTGGGGACTGTCCTTAAACTTTTCGTTATTCTAGTGTTTACTCTGAAGACATTTTACTGGACACAGCGCATTTTATAGGGACATTTTTGGCTATATATACAGATGTCTTCAAAGTATGGGCAATGAATATATATATATATATATATATATATATATATGTTTTACCACACATTTAAAACATTCACAAACATCAAATACACTCATAAAAGCTACATACCGATAGATGTATGCTGAATATAAAAACCCAACCGAAAACTATGAACCAGCTTACATACAGCAGAACCGTCATATGTTGATTACATTTCAAAGCACACACACATAGGGAAAAATATGCATATGAGGTTCTCCATATCAACTGCCACGTTACAGGAAAAAGTTTATATTTCGGCTTAATGTCAAAGTTATAGAATTTATAATCCCCAACATATGATACAAATAAAATGCGAAACAATTTATTTTAAATTTTGCAAAAAGTGTGGGAAACATATTGAAAAATTTTGAATTTTTTTTTTTTACTTATAAAACTTTAGAGGGATTTGGGAAATGCAGTAAATGTGTCTACTTCAATTGAGCAATTATTTTGTTATTTCAAAAAAAAAATCATTATTATTTTTCAATCGATTAAAAAAGTTTCTCCCCCCCCCCCCCCCCCCCCTTGTATCTGATGTATCAATTCCTTTCGTTTCATGTTCCATTCCATTTCGTTCCCCTTATCAAGTGTTTTAATTCTATTCCTTTTCTATTCTATTTCTTTTTGAGCACTTGTCTGGAGATTCAATTCCACTCGTTCCCCGTTCCATTCCATTTCCTTCCTCTTCTCTTGTGCTTCAATTCCATTTGATTTCGTTCCACTCTATTTAAATCCACTCGTTTTTCGGTGTATTCTATTTCGTTCCTCTTGTGTTAAATCCACTCGTTTTCCGTTTTATTCCACTTCGTTTCTCTTGTATAAAATTCACTCGTTTTTCGTTGTATTCCATTTCATTATTCTTGTTTTAAATCCACTCCTTTTTCCATTTCGTTCCTCTTGTCTAGTATTTCGATTCCACTCGTTCCCCGGTCTAGTATTTTCAATACCATTTTTCCCCTTTTTTTACTTTTTCAATTTCACTCGTTCGCCGACCCATTTCATTACGATCGCCTTTCTCAGTGTTTCAATTCCCTTAATGCATCGGTACATTAATTCTTTCTAGTTATTTTGTTCACCTTAATCTCCTTTCCATTCCATGTCGATCATTCGTTTTTCGTTCCATTGCATTGCTTTCAGTGTTTCATTCCCATTTGTTCTCTGTTCCATTTCGTTCATCTTGTCTATTGTTTTATTTCCACTTGTTCCCCGTTTATCTTCATTTAGTTGCCCTTGTTTAGTGTTTCAATTCAACTCGTTCCCCGTTCTATTCCATTTCGCTTCCTTGTCTAGTGCTTTAATTTTACTTGCCCCCCGTTTCACATCTCTTTCACTCGTTTTTTTAATTTCAGCTTCTTAATCAAAGCTGTTTGGGCAGGCCTTTAAAAGATGGAAGGACGTGCTTTGGGAAAATTACCAAAGAACATGTTCCCTTTAAATATTATGTTCCTAGGCGAAGCGGTCTGGGCAGGCCGTTCAGCACGCCACTTTCCTATTTTGAAAGCTCCAAAAGTTATCTTATCAGTGGATTGATACCTTATATCGAAATCGGTTAAAAGTATGTAATTCGGTTGGGTTACCCCGCCCTCCCTACTCGGGGATTATTCTGATAATTTTTACACTAATGATCCTGGTACCTCTAAAAATACTGGATCCTGTTGGTATCTTGTAGGCAAACCAAATGGAAATTTGGTACGATCCCTAGCTAGAGCTAACTGCCGTAGATACACTGGTCTGATGATGGCACATAACGCTTGTGCTTATCATTTTGTGTGTGTCATATCTGGAGGAAGAGGACACGACAGAATATTTTATACGTTACTATCCAGCTTTCTCTACAACCAAACGGATAATTTTGGGTAGGTAGTGACTTATTGTTTATGCATTCTATTCTATTCATAAACTAATTTTACTCAAGGCAGACTGGAAAATTTTAAAAGTCCCTGACTCTCTTCTTCTTCAAACTCAAATTTCTATAGGCGGCCAGGACCTGCCTCAGTGCTTGTTCACCCCACCTCCAAGCTTAAAGCAAAACCTTAGCACATTATCTTGGGAGTGCGTATTTTAAATATCAGCCAGTTTTGTATATAGAGATATATAAACTCGCTTACATGTTTGGGCCCGGTTGTTAATCCATATTGTGGAGACAACCCTTCTTCGGTGGGAACTAAATCCAAAAATTAAATTTTTTCTCACATTTGGATTTGGGACTTCCTATTAATCTTTTCCACCAAAATAAATGCTATATTTGTTAGTACTTAACCACGCTTACTTTGCTTAATGTTTGTGAGAAAAATTGAAGAAAAGCAATAGACAATGTAAGCTTGTCATTAATAGGAAATATTTTTTCCTGAATGGACAGTTGGTATGGAAAGTCTTATATACAAACACTTATTTATACATTCATATAATAATCTCTGTTTGCTATTTTGTAAAACATTTGGCAATTTTTATAATGTTAATGTATGAATTTGGAAAAAATATGAAGCGTAGTTTTCAAAGGGTGATTAAACCAAATATTGCATCTAATTCCTCACATTTGAGGTTAAGACTGTATGCTCAAATGGAAAATTTCTCAAGAAATGTTGATTTATTCCGAAATGTCAAAGCCGTGTTTTTTATCATTTAAACGAATAAGTATTTACACAGAAGATAGAGGGTTCGATCCCCAGAGATGGCAACAAATATTTCGAAAATATTTATATCCCTTATAAAGGGTTTTCCAATAGGTACTTGACAACTTTGAATATAATTTGTAAACGCACTGATTTCACTGATCATCTAACTGTTACTTTTCTTTTTTTTCAGTTAACTCAACATTTTCATCATGGAAAAGTACACGAACGAGCAACGTATGCAAATTATAAAAATGTACTACCGAAATTCGGAGTCGGTGAGCGCAACTTTAAGAGCAAAATCATCTTCAGTAACGAAGCTCACTTTTTGGCTCAATGGGTTCGTTAATAAGCAAAATATGCGTCATTGGTTTGGTGAAAATCCACATGTGCTTCATGAATCACCACTTCATGTGGTTTCAACACGACGGTGCCACAAGCCATACGGCACACATTACAATCGATTTATTGAAGAGTTAGTTTGTTGAGCGTGTTATCTCAAGAAATGGACCAGTCAATTTGCCGCCTCGTTCGTGCGATTTAACGCCTCTAGACTTTTTTCTTTGGGGCTACGTCAAGTCATTGGTCTATGCCAACAAGCCGACGTCGCGACATTGGAAGAACTCAGAGCCAACATTAAACGCGAAATAGCGGCCGTTACGGCCGAAATATGGATTCAACGCGGTACCCGCGGTGGTCATATGAACCAAGTCGAGTTCGATTCATAAATCGATCATAAAGTTTTGGAAATATCTCTATGGTTTGCATTTTATAAAAAAAAAAAAAGTTGTCAAGTCCTCATTGAAAAACCCTATATATTACGCAAAGTCCTCCTTTGGTGTTTTTATAGCACTTAGACTTCAAAATCCTTCAACAATTTCTAAGATTTATCATCTCGCGCAGTTACAGTGTTGTCATATTTGAATCCCTTTAGCTTTCATCATCTTTCATCTCTCCCATATACTCTTTCCAAAGAAAGCACTACATTAATTAGTAGGGAAAATTTCATGAGCGTTGCTTCTCTTTAAAAAAAAAGCAACAAAATCGGATTAAAAATTTTCCATATTTTATTTTTATATTGTGATGTTAACTACAGAAACCATAGTTGGTAATAACTTTAAAATGTATTTCAGGATATTCTCAAAATATATATTTTTCCGATACTTCACATCGATTAAAAAAATATAGAAAGTAATCAAAATACTAAACCACAAAAATTTGTTTGTTGCCGCCACTGACATCATTTTTTATATTCAAATCTAACAATTACTCCCACTTGGCAGCACTCAGACATGTTTAAGGAAAATGTAACATATTTTAAATCCTATAAAAAAAATTACAAACATCCATATTGAATGATGACTAAAAATAAGAAGAAAGACCATTTTTTACGGTTAAAGTATCTAAAATATAAAATTCGTTTAGATATAAACTGATAAATATACATTTCGTCCTTTTTACATATTTTTTTTTTGGGGGGGGGGGGGGGGGTCTTATGTAGGCTAAGGATATAAGGACAAAAAAAATTAAAGAAAATGGAAATATTTGACTTATGCCAAAAATGTTATTTGTATGATTTGTAACAATATCGTTAGTTATATAAATGGTGACTTTCCTTTTATTTTTCCTATTATTTCCTAAATAAAATTGCAATTCTTTTTTTGCTTCTTTAGGCATTTTCCCTTTTTTTTTTGATGATTTGGCATTCTGATATTGGGTCATTTAATAGTTATGATGTAAGAAAAAGTTTAAGGCATTTAATGTTATTTGTTTAAATCAAAATTTCAATATTTGTTCTACTTTGAAAGTAAAATAATAAATTTCTTTTGAAGTAATTAAAAAAAAAACATTATATAAAAAAATGTTGTATAAAAATCGCAAATCCGTAAACCCTGTATTTTTTTATAAGTTTTTTAAACAAGAACTATAATTTTATTGTTTCATGGTCTTTTAATTTTTAGAAATTCAAATGAATATGAAAATGGAAAGGAGCATTATGTATTCATTATTAGAATTGGACCCCCAAAAGTATACAACAATATAAAAGGTGGTTAAATTTAAAGGGCCGATGTTGATTAAAAAAAACATAAATTATTTAGGAAATTATTATCATTCCATTTTATTATGATAATATGGTACACTCACCAAAAAAAGTCAGTAATGGTAACTGACAATTTTGCTATTATTACTGGAAATTTTGCTAATTTGAGCCCAGCGGTATATTTTGCTAATCTTAGCAACCCATGTCTGCTGACGTGTAGTACAATGAAATTAGTAGAAACAATTAGTAGCCGCTACTAAATTTTAGTAGACTTTTTGTAAAGTGGAATTTAAAATCTGTTTGCTAAAATCAGCAAAAAAAAAAAATTACTAAATATCGATGGCTTAATATAAAAAGGCCCTAACTTGCTTTTTGGTTACTTGACAGGAGAAGGAAAAAACTTAATAAAATACGTAAACTTTTAGATACAAAAAAAGTTTAAATGCAATTTTTAATAAAAAGAGGCAACACATTTTTGGAAATTGCATTAAAACTTTTTTTTGTATATAAAATTTTACGGATTTTATTAAGTTTTTTCCTTTTCCTGTCAAGTTACAAAAAATCGAGTTAGGGCCTTTTTATATTAAGCCATCGAAATTATTAATATTAGTACAAAATTTTAAATTTATTTTTTTACTTTTAAGGTAAAATTTTAATTGTTTTTAGAGCTGATTTTTAGAACTAAAAAAACTTTTTAGTGCTATTTTAAGTGGATGTCCTATTTTCAGACATGAGTCGGTATATTCACTTCCGATCCCTTTTTTAATCCATGTAACATTTTAAGGCACTCTAAAGTTTGTAGATGTAAGTTTTAATTAGAAATAACATTTCCTTCAATATCCACTTTTTTAAAATTAGTATTTTTTTTTTTTGCTAATTTTAGCAAATCGGTTTTCAAAAATTTGTAAAATGATTTCTGAAATTATTAACAAAAATTTGTAAATATTCTGTAAAAACTCAGTAATTTTTAAAATGTAAATAGCAAAAAGATTTGCTAAATAATATTTTTTTTACTAAAAATCAGTACAAAAATAGTAAAGTTGGATTAAAAATCGTTTACAAATTTTTCTACTAACTTTTTTTTCTGAGTGTATGGTTTAATTATGTATGGAACAAAATATCGGCCAAATGGCCGTCGCGACCTCGGCGGTACAACTCCATCCGATGGTCCGAATTTTCGATGACGCTGAGGCATAATTGAGGTTAATGTGCCGAATTATCTTATCCTTTAGCTTTTGAATTGTTTCTGGCTTATCGACGTACACCTTTTCTTTCAAATAACCCCAAAGAAAGAAGTCAAATCACATGATCTTGGCGGCCAATTGACATCGCCACCACGTGAGCTAACACGGCCATTGAATTTGTCGCACAAAAGAGCCATTGTTTCGTTAGGTGTGTGGCAAGTGGCACCGTCCTGTTGAAACCACATATCGTCCGGGATCATATCCTCAATTCCTGGCCGCAATAAGTTCGTTATCATCTCGCGATAGCGAACACCATTCACGGTAAATGCTTGGCCGACCTCATGACACACTATCGCAAACAACGGCGAGCATGCACAGGTGTTTTCAAAGACCCGGTTTGCTGAAATTTTCCCATAATTCTCCCGATTGTGGCCACATTTGGTCAATTATGCTGACGAAAAAAAAAATCACGAAGTGCACGAAATGTATTTTGATTTTAACGCCCATTTTTATAATAAGCCTGAATAACTTTAAGGCGTTGCTCGATTGTGTATCTTTCCATGGTTCAAATTGAGTTAGTCTGAAATTGAGAAATGTCAAATGAACTGCTGAAAAAAACCTGACGTTTAGGTGTGGTTCACATTCAACATCGGCCCTTAAAATTTAACCACGCTTTATATATAGAATTTTTGCTACAGGGTGGACCATTTAAAATTTGAACTACCGATTACTTTGACTTTGAAAGAAAGAATAACATTAATTTTTTTATTTTCAGGTTTATGTTTGACATTTGCAAAATGGCACGCTGTACGCTTGAACAAAAATGGGAAATATTACTTCCAAAGTACTCACTACTTTGGAAGTAATAAAGAAATCTGTAAGGAATTTACGTGGAAAATTTTTGAGACGAGATCGGCCTTCAGTTCAGTTTGTGCGTCAATTTTTGAAGCGAGTTTATGAAAATTAATCGATTTGGATAAACTAACTCGTGTATTTTCTCGACCAGTGCGTTAAATCGAAAGCATTGCTGTTGTGGCTGAGAATATCCAAGAACATCCACCAACAGGAACTGAACATTTCTCGCATTTCTTTGAACAAAGTTCAATTGGTCCAACAACTGAAGCCTCATGACCATCCGATGCGTTTTTGCTTCGCCCAATGGGCTGAAGATTGTTTGGCAGGAGATGAAGAATTTTAGCGAAAAATCGTGTTTTCAGATAAAGCTAATTTTTATCTCGATGGCTATGTCAAAATTGCCGCATATGGGGTTCAGAGAACCCACACGTGACTATTGAGAAGCCAGTGCATCCACATCGAGTTACTGTTTGGTGTGGATTTCGGGCTGGCGGCATCATTGGGCCATCTTTCTTCGAAAGAGCTGCTGTAACCTTCAACGGCGAGCGTTACCGTGCCATGCTCAACGAATTTTTCTTTCCGAAAATTCAAGAGAACGACACAGACGATATTTGGTTTCAACAAGACGGGGCCACATATCACACAGCCAACGCAACCATCGATATTTTACGCACTGTTTTTGAAAATCGAATAATCAGCCTAAATTGTGTTGTCTATTGGCCGCTTCGGAGCTGTGATTTGAGCCCTTTGAATTATTTTCTGTAGGAAGCCATTAAGAATAAGTGTAACGCAAACGATCCAGAGACAAGTGAAGCCTTGAAACATGAAATCGAAGTTGCCATTAAAAGATTCGAGCCGAAACAATAAAAAATGTACTGAAAAATTGGGTTAATCGGATGAGGTCGTGGTAGTCATATGAATGATATTGTGTTCCATTCTTAAATGACAAAGTTCAACCTTTCCAATAAAACCAGAAATTTATAAAAAATAATCAGTACTTTTTTTTATAGCCCTTTCAAATTTTAATGGGCCACCCTGTATTAATCTGCAACTCCTAGTGAATATGCAATAATTTTTATTGCATATCTTAAGGCCTAAAATTTAATTTCAAAATTGCTTTAAATTTTCTGCCTTGAATGTGAAAATATTATAAATATTTTAATGTAAAATTGTAAATGCATTCAATCATACATGGGTCTGAATCATTGACTTGATAATTTAAATCATTTGTTTAGATTTGAATTTTAAATGATTTTGTTTAGGCAGTAAATTATTTTAAAATTTTTAAGAAATTCCCATGTATGCTTTCGATTTCACCATCTACATATTAATATAAAATATAATACAGCATATGTTAAGGATTTCCGAAAACTCCTAAAAATATGTTTTAGAAATAAAGCATACTTTTTCAAGAATATTACAAATATAGTCATAAAAGTATTGCTGCAATTAATAATCTTTATATTGTACTGGTATGTATTAATAGCATATAGTATAATTATTATTGCATACTTTTAGGAAAATTACATACTATATAAAATTAACACCTTATTTACAATTGAAAATATTATCACAATATTTTAATTGTAATTTTTTTCCACAAATATTTACAATTAATCTTTAGTAGCAACAATATTTCATTTTAAACATATAAATTAATTTATTAGGTTTAACAAATAATTTTAATTTATGTAGCATAGTTTTGGGGGAATTTATTATTCGGTAGCAAATTATATGTGGTATGTAACCATTAAACTAAATTTAACACTAGTATGCTAAAAACATTTAATTTATTATTCAAATACAGTAAATTGTGGATTTAATGAATACCTTCACCGCTTGAAATACATATCTATCCAAATAAAAGTCAATAATTTATGTCAGTAAAAAGAATGTTCTTTATATGGAGATAAAATTATTAATTTTTTAAACAGAAATTATATTATTTTATCGTTCATTACTTTGAAACTCCATTGTATTTGTAACTGTTTCAATTATTATGCTGGAATTGTAATTGAATTTAGTAAAATATACAAAATCAAATTATTGTTATTAAAAAAAAATTTAGCATACATTTTACATATAAAATAGCCTATTTGTAGCCTTTAAATGAGATTAAAAATTTGAATTACAATTTTTGTTTGGTATGTAGATACGGGTTTGTGCTGATTTTTGTTACTAACAAAAATACTGAAGACACTTTATACAGTATACAAGTGGTTATAAAGCACTTTCTGAGCTAATAAAGTGATATCCGTCCATCCGTCGGCCCATGAAGATTTTGATATCAATCTACAACAAGGGGATCACCCTATTGGAATGAGCTGACACTTTTTCAAATGACATCGCATGCCAGTTTGGTTTGGACATTCGTGAAGTCAATAACAATAAATCACAAAAGTCCTAAGATTTTTTGTATGCATCAGGGGTAACCCCCTATAAATTCAGTGAATTGTGTTGATGTCAGGAAAATGGGTTATGAGAAGGAGGAAAGAGGGAGTAGTGTTTTTAGATATTAGACTTGAATTTCTATATATTATAGTTGTCAGGGAAGACCGGTTCACTGGACAATCGACCACAAAGGAATGGGCTCTGTTGGACAAGCGAGTATTCCGGACAAAAACCCGAACGCGAGCAGAACACATCCCATGGTAGTATCGATAGAACAGTGTGCACATTGCGTCGATGCTCCAATGAATCAATAGAACTGGATATCCATCCTACTGTCATTGATAAGCGCCGAAGCCCTTCTTTATATACGGTCCAAAAGTTCTAAAATAGCCCTTGAAGAACCTTCCCATATATGGGAGTTATACTCCAATTTTGGCCGAATATAGGTGGTATAGCTAGTTAGAAGATCGGATGAGGTGAAGTACTTCTTGCACTAATCCTTAAAACCCAAAACCCTTGAATGCTTCTTTCGGTACTTTTAAAAAGGAAAACACACTGGATTCTCATGTCCAGAACATCAAGAGTTTCCGATTCCTCAATATTGATACCCTCCAATTGTGCTTCCACCCTACTCTGAAACTAACGACAGGTCCCGATTAAGTGTATCATTTATAATTTGCCTCTAAGAGGCTTGGCCTGCGATCAAAGGAAACTGAATGACAAATGTTACTGTCATCAGCAAAAGAGTAGATAGGGTTGAAAATCTAATCAAGAAGTTCATTGATAAAGACAAGAAAAGAAGAAGAACGGAAGAACGGAACCTTGATGAACTTGATGATTTTTATACCCTTCACCATAGGTGGAAGGGTATATATAAGTTTGTCATTCCGTTTGTAATTTCTACAATATTGATCTTAGACCCTATAAAGTATATATATTCTGGGTCCTTATAAGGAGCGAAGTTGATTTAACGATGTCCGTCTGTCCGTCTGTGTGTTGAAATGGGTTTTCCGAAGAACCCAGACATGATGAGGACTTGATTCTTTTTTATTTCTGTTACATGTGATCCATTTCTGTTTGCTATTAAAAATCAGACAGATCGGTTAATAAATGGCTGAGATATTAGCAAAAAACCAGGACTACCTCTAATTTTTCCAGTAAAATCCCTTTGTTTAATATGTATGTAGAATTTTGAGCATAACAATACATCCATGTGTTAAAATTCTTTTCTTTCATCTCCACCTTTTATACACAAACAACACACATACAATGATTTGTCATTTAAATAAAAACCAAACAAATCTCTAATTAACGAAGACTTTTATATATGTACCTCTATTGACGATGATTTTGTGTGAGCTTCAATAGCTCAGTTGTCTAGACGCTGTGTCACAAATACTTTTTTTTTTTCTCTAAGGCCGTGGGGTTCGAGGTTCAAATCTCGGTGAGGTCAATTCACTTTTTTTTTGTACATTTTTTTTTTATTATTTTCTTAAGACATTTTTTTTGCTTATTTTTGTTTTTTTTTTAACATTTAATAATTAATTTATATAAAATTTTATATTAATAATTAAAATTCTTTTCTTTCATCTCCACCTTTTATACACAAACAACACACATATAAAGATTTGTCATTTAAATAAAAACTAAACAAAGCTCTAATGAACGAAGACTTTTATATATGTACCTCTATTGACGATGATTTTGTGTGAGCTTCAATAGCTCAGTTGTCTAGACGCTGTGTCACAAATACTTTTTTTTTCTCTAAGGCCGTGGGGTTCGAGGTTCAAATCTCGGTGAGGTCAATTCACTTTTTTTTTACCTTTTTTTTTATTATTTTCTTAAGACTTTTTTTTTTTGCTTATTTTTGGTTTTTTTTAACATTTAATAAATAAATTTATATAAAATTTTATATTAATAATTAAATAATCCATAAATAGGCTAAAAACATCAACATTTTTATAAAAACCCTCTGATACAAACAAAATACAAACGTTTTTATACCTCTCACCACAGCTGGAAGGGTCGCGGGTTCGTTAAGATTTTTTTTTTGTTTATTTTTTGTTTTTTTTTTACATTTAATAATTAATTTAAATAAAATTTTATATTAATAATTAAATAATCCATAAATAGGCTAAAAACATCAAAATTTGTATAAAAACCCTCTGATACAAACAAAATACAAACGGTTTTATTTCTATTTTTTGCTCCGATTTAAAAGAATTTATAAAAAGATTTTTAAACCATTTTATTTCTCACATATTAAGAAAATTTTATACATAATTTACCTTTGAGTGCAACTATTTTAGGTCATAACTTATAATAATTTATAAAAAAATTATAAACTATTTTCCTTCAAATTTTTAAAATTAAGCTAAAGAAATTACAAATATTTCTAATAAAAAAGCGAAATAAAATCCTAAATGCAAATTTTCCAGCTAAATCAAACTATTTTGTAGAAATAAAACACATGCAGTTCTAGTGATTTCTTTTAACGATTTGTTGAAATTCTTTTCTTTCACCTCTTAACCTTTTATACACAAACAACAAACACTATTCTAGAGCTGTATTATGACCTATGGATACGTCTTATATAGCAAAAGATCGAAAATCTTTAGTATAACATATTTGCTGAAAAACTCGGAAATATCGGTTCAGATACAAAAAAGTTATGCCCAAAACATATATTTTTTTAAAATACATATTTTCTGGAACCATAAATCTTCCCGAGTCCAAGTTTTATCTCCAAACTAAATGGTTAATTTCCTCTTAAAGGCGTCCGTATATAAATCTGTCCATTTCATATATGTCCATATATAAACTTCAGTTTTTTCCCAACCATGGTGAAGGTATATAAGATTCGGCATAGCCGAATTTAGCCGCTCTTACTTGTTTTCCATTAAAATTGATCATAAACATCGAGGTTATTTTTTATCTCAGCGGCCTCGATAATGGGCAAAATTCTCGGTTCTGGTCTGCGGAAAATCTACGCAGAATTCACGAAGCACTATTGATTTCTCTATCTCAAAGTTACATTTTTCAAAGGAGCCAACGGTTACGCTATTACGGTAAATGCCGACCGCTATAGAGCCATGTTGGGTTAATTTTTTTTCCGGAAGTTGTCGATGTTGTTCTAACAAAACGGAACCACTTGTCATACTGCGCGTGTAATCTCGCCTTCCGGTGATTTGGCTTGGCCAGCCAAAGATTTAACTGTTCCGGACTTCTTCATCTGGGGATATTTGAAGTCATTGGTGTAAGCGAACAAGCCCAGCACTTTGAAGGAGTTAAAGAACAACATCCACGCCATCGGCAACAATTTTTGAGACTTAATTTTGTGCAATTCATTGAGACAAAATTTATAATTGGGACTAATCAATAAACCATCAAAAAAAGGTTTTACTTTAATTAAAAGTTATAGCGGAAGCAAATTAGATGATGACTTTTGTCCCACCCTATTTAGATATTTAGTGGAAATTTGGAAGCAACATCCAATGAACCAACATCTGCCGAATACACCAACCCTATCTTTCCCGGAATAGACACTACCTCTATCACCGCACAAATCCTGCCGAAATCGACAAAACTGACTCCTGACTCTCAGATTGCCATCCTGTTTCATACAGTAAGCGTATGTTATTGAGTGGTAAAGATAATCCGAGCGAATCCGAGTGGAGAAGAGGGTGTATTGTCAAACGTATTTAAAAGAAACAATTGTAACATATATTTTGAAAACCCATCTAAAAATCGAAATATATATGAGCATACATGATCATACATGGACCTGTATATGATCATACATGGTCATATACGTCCATACATGATCTCATATATGACCATATATCTTTGGATTCGAAATTTGAGGGTATATGGTGATATATGTGCATATATTATCATACATGCTCATATATTATTCATGTATGCTCGTATATGATCATATACGTCCATATACCCTCAAATTTCGGATCCGAAGATATATGATCATATATGAGATCATGTATGGTCATATATTGAACAATGTATGGACGTATATGACCATGTATGCCCATGTATGATCATATACAGGCCCATGTATGATCATGTATGCTCATATATATTTCGATTTTTAGATGGGAACCAAATAAAGATCTGTATATTTTTTTTCATTCCCCTGAAACTTTAATTTCATTACTTAATGTTTTGAGGGTCCTCAAGTATACCCTGAATACAACTGACCTACCTCTGACCTGACAAGACCTCCATTTCACTGTGGTTTTAAATATGGATCCCTCGTGATCTCTCCCGCACATGGTAAACTTCTACAAAATAGCTGTAATAATGCAAGAATTTGTTCCGTATCTCGAAAAGTGATTGAGATAACACATAAATTACAACATTTTTTTTTTATTAATAAGAGCGGAGTGGAAGCATTTTTAAGTTTTGGGTTGCATGGGAGCTAACATGCTCCCACGTTCTATCCCGCACATATTTGACACTTAGCACTAGTATTTAAAAAATTTCAATTGTATATAAGGTACTTCTCACCCACTGACGGAACAGTACTTAAAACGCTGCCCCATAGTCTTCTCATACCAGCTCAACATGAAGTGCGATAAACTTCGGGGTATATGGCCGGTGCCACGCCCCACATTGTATCGAGCCTAGTGAAAAAAGAACAAAAATAACTGGAGGATCGATTAAGAGTTATATGAAAAAAGAAAAGATAACATGGGAAGTTTTAAAAACTTCTAATCACAAATCTAAGGTTAGAATTAATCAAAATGACAGATCCAATATGTCGTTGAACAGTTACAAATTTATATACAAAATTCTTCGCCATCTTGCATCTGCCATTTTGTATTTTAAATTTTTTGTTTAAGATTTGTGATCAGGGACCCAAAGTCATTTACAAATGTGTCTGACACATAATATAAACTTTTTAATGGGCACGACATTCACTTATTATTTCATCAGTCATTATGATTGTTTTTAAAACTAACCAGTTCTTGGTTAAATTTTTAAAAGTAATTGCCTACAAACCATAATACAGCTCTGTAGGTCAATCCAAACATTGAACAGCAGTGGTCTTCCACTGATAAGAATTGATAGATACTCTTTATCAAGTCTTATACCTGCTTAACAATTTCTCCAGCATCCTAAACTCAAGTTGGGACTACACATCAATTACGAGCTGAGGAAGCTGAGGAAGCTGACAACCAACGTCATTTTTAATATTCAGCCAACACAGTTTGTACTTGTTTTGTGAATAGTGTTCCAGTTTGTTTTGATTAAATTCCCTTTGAAAACAGTAAGAAGTCTCTTATATAAGAAATGAATGCAACCATTGTATACTTTGTGAAGCATATTTTATACAAATTGTATAGCATAATTTTAGGAGTTTTTTCTAAAGCTAAATTTTGTGTTTTTTTTAACAATATTTTAATGATTTTTAAAAACTGTTTCAAGAAATATGTGCTACATAATTTCATTTCATAAATTTAACTACCCGAGTAAAAATTATTTTTCATATAAGCATATATGATTATACATAATAATATATCGTTGAGTATATTTTTATATGATTGTATTGATATGCATTTAAATATATAAAATTGTTTAAAACAAATCCACCATTTTTGAAATCAAATTATATATGCTTTTATAGGGATAATTGTAAACATATTTTTAAATAAAATTTGATAAAAAAAAAAGTTTGAATTGGTTAATACAATATAGAGCAAATCCATATGAAAGCGATCACCTTTTGGACGACCCCTCTCCGATTTTAAAATAAATAGTCTCAATCGATTACCCAGCAAAAAATAATGTACCTACATATTTTTTTTTTTTTTTATTGTGACTGGTTTAGTGGTGGTGTACACCACTGTCATGTGACAAAATTGAAGAATTCTTCATAAGGGACCTCATTGAAAGTTGTTTAAAAAAAAACTACTAAAGCGATCGCAACGAGTGATAGCTCGTTGGAAAGGTATTGAATCAGGCTTTAATTGAAAAATAAAATTTTCCTAATTTTTCTCAGAAATTTACCTTTTTTCCCATGAAAATTAAATTTTCCCATGAAAATTAAATTTTCCGATTTTCCACAGAAGCTCCTAAATTTTCCGGCTAATTTTATTTTTTTTGGATTCCTCATAATTTTTGCTTTAAGAATCAGCAATAAAAAAATGGGCCCCGACTCCTTGTTTGGACAGGAGAAGAGCATTTAAGAGAGACCACCTTGTTCTCATTGTTTTTATATTTTTTATAATTGAATTATTTTTAATTATTTAACATTATTTTATTATTAAAAATACATTTTAAAAATTATTTTACAGTTAAAAATACATTTATGAAGAAAAAATCAATTTTTTTTTAAGAGCCCCAAGTTGAGTGTGTAGTGAATATGGTCTGCCTGCCTTCACAAGATCGGCCATAAATCCATGGATAATAGCAGCAGTATCGCTTATTTTTTTTTACCTATTTTTTACCAAAAAATAAATATAAATACTTCACACACTCTGAGTCAAATTTCATTGAATACTAAACGTGAAAGTGTTAAAGTTTTTTTTTTTTGTAAAGTAAAGAGTGAAGCTGTAAAGACAATTTAAAGTAAAATGAATAAATTTTGCTGCAATCCGTTTAACAAGAGTGGGCATCGTTCGAAAAAGATAAAAGTATTAAAATTAACTGGTGTTTCGAAGCGATACATGAATGAATTAAATATACAATACGGTGAAGAAGCAGAATTCATTTGCCCCAAGTGTAAAATCGATTTTTCTCAACAAGCAAATGCATTGAAACAAATGCAACCACAATCCGAGAGTGAAATGACAATTGAACAAAATGTTTCATCTGATAGTGAGGCAGACATTCCGATGGTCAATATGTCTTTGAGTCCTTTGAATGAGGCTATTACCACTTTAGGTGAAACGCCTACTAGAAAAAGAAAGTTGCGAAGTGAAAAATACAGGAAAGATAAAAAAGGCAAGGTTATGAGTGCAATCGCGACAATATTTGATGAAGGCTCTGATAACGAATGCAGTCAAGCAGATGACGTTGATGACGGCAAACAAATGATTGAGCAGTTGAAAAGAAAATTCAATTTAGCGACCACTTTTCCGGAGAAATATCTCATTTTATCTGTGCTGCCTCAATCATGGTCTATACGCAAGATTTCTGAACAGTTTCAAACATCTTTTTACATCGCGAAAAGAAGCAAAGAATTAGTTCGACAGAAGGGCATATTGGCGACTCCCACCAAGAAATTTGGCTCAAGGACCCTCAGCGAAGCAACGGTGAAATTGATTCAAGATTTTTACTGCAATGATGACAACAGCCGCGCCTGCCCAGGTACACGTGACTATGTTATCACACGTGAAGATGGAGAAAAAGTACACAAGCAGCGCAGATTATTATTATGTAATCTATCCGAAGCATACCATCAGTCCAAAGAGAAATACCCAGCAGAAAAAGTGGGATTTTCTAAGTTTGCCATCCTACTGTCCAAATGCGACAATTGTCCGAAGATTGACGAGCTAGAGCAATATTTGGCGGAAAAGTTTGAACAGCTGTTAATTCAGGAGGTGCATTTCAAACAGTGGATAATTAGCAGCGGCAGATGTTCCCTTGAGACCGTGGTAAAGCAGATTCCGGAATTCATCGAGGAATTCGGATTCAAGTTGAATGAACTGAAGGCGCACCATTTCATATCCGAGATGCAATCGAAATTTCTAAAGGAAAGTAAGGTGAAATTAGCCCAAAATGAATTCATTGTGATAAGCGACTTTGCCGAGAATTACACTTTTCTAGTTCAGGATGAAATTCAGGTTTATCACTGGGCAAACGACCAGTGCACGGTGCATCCTTTTTGCATTTATTTCAAAAACGAAGATAACGAACTACAGACCGTAAGCCTTGTTGTTGTCGCGGAGAGTTTAGCTCATAATTATGTGTCCGTTTATTTATTTCAAATGAAACTGTTTGAATTCTTAAGATCAAAATTCGATGCAATCGACAAAGTAACGTTTTTCTCAGACGGCTCGGCTTCTCAGTACAAGAATAAAAAAAATTTTTACAATCTTTGCATAATTGAAGAAGAACAAAACTGCAAGGTCGAGTGGCACTTTTTTGCGACGTCCCACGGTAAGGGCCCATGCGATGCGTTAGGGGGAACCCTAAAACGCATGGCGACTAAGGCAAGTTTGCAAAGGCCATATACTGACCAGATCTTAAATGTACAACATTTGTTTTCGTGGATTCAAAGCAAGGAAATTGCCATTAACACAGTTTTATGCACTCAAAAAGAACACGATGGCATGGAGCGACGACTTCAAAACAGATATAATAATGTCAAAACTATAACTGGAACGCAAAAGTTTCAGTGCTTCATACCAAATATTTCTGATATGTCAATTAATGTAAAGCGGTACTTTTCGTCTGCCGACGTGCTAAATTTAAAGTTACTTTAATTTTATAATGATGCCAAGACAAATGAAATTTTTAATAAATATTGTAATTAAGTATAAGCAGCAAAATAAGAAAGATTTTTTCTTCATAAATGTATTTTTAACTGTAAAATAATTTTTAAAATGTATTTTTAATAATAAAATAAAATAATGTTAAATAATTAAAAATAATTCAATTATAAAAAATATAAAAACAATGAGAACAAGGTGGTCTCTCTTAAATGCTCTTCTCCTGTCCAAACAAGGAGTCGGGGCCCATTTTTTTATTGCTGATTCTTAAAGCAAAAATTATGAGGAATCCAAAAAAAATAAAATTAGCCGGAAAATTTAGGAGCTTCTGTGGAAAATCGGAAAATTTAATTTTCATGGGAAAATTTAATTTTCATGGGAAAAAGGTGAATTTCTGAGAAAAATTAGGAAAATTTTATTTTTCAATTAAAGCCTGATTCAATACCTTTCCAACGAGCTATCACTCGTTGCGATCGCTTTAGTAGTTTTTTTAAAACAACTTTCAATGAGGTCCCTTATGAAGAATTCTTCAATTTTGTCACATGACAGTGTTGTACACCACCACTAAACCAGTCACAATAAAAAAAAAAAAAATATGTAGGTACATTATTTTTTGCTTGGTAATCGATTGAGACTATTTATTTTAAAATCGGAGAGGGGTCGTCCAAAAATTTGCCAATTTTGATCGTTTTCATATGGAATTGCTCTATAATATCATATAATCCTAAATGATTATACAAAAATCATTTTTATTCGGGTACATGATTTTATTTCACTGATTTTTATTTAATAAAAAATGCAACATAATTTTAGTTCCTAGATTTTCTCTTTTTTACATTATTATAATAAATATATATTTTTTTTCTTTAATTAATGGTTGTAGTATTTTTATTTTAAATTCAAACTATATGCATGTGTTGGTCAGTTTTATAACATGAAAACCATTATAAAAAAATTTTCCTGTTACATTTAAAACTCAAGTTATAAATGTCTAATGTAACCAACTGGTTTTGATCAAAAATTCGAATGCAGAAGATGAAAATTTGTGATTTAGGTAAAAAAAAAGATCGGAATGTGAAAAATCTGTCTTATGTGAAATTTTAATTTTTCTTTAAATTAAAATCGCACCAAAGAAGGTTAAATACCATCTAGGAATTACAAATTAAAAGAAAAATTAGAAACTCCAAAATGTTTAAAATTTAATCAAAAATTTCATATGGAATGTTTATAGAATATTTTAAGAAAAATGTTTTTAGGAGACCTTAAAAAGTAAAAAGTGGAATTTTTATTTATTTACAGACTGCATCAGCTTTAAAAAAAGCGGCGTAATCCCGTCAAAGACGGGGTTGGTTGGTCAGCTTATATTTATCCCTAACTATTGAAACAAAATTTTCCGCTATATTAGAAAAAATAAAACCTCAACTCCATCATATTGTGATGACTGGTTCAAAATCTCATTATTTTACATGATCTAGGTGTTATATTCCAGTCACATAACATGCATGTTGGAGTGCATGCACAATATGCGAGTGTCGTATTATACATACAATACAATAACACGCTGCACGTTGTTATATTTAACATTTATGGTCTGTATGTTTTGTTAACATGCCACCGTGGTATATCTTGTAGTTATTTAAGGAATTTATTTATTTGTAATCATCGCATGATAATCGGAGGGGTTTTTTAGGGGAAAATGTTCTCAAAATTAGAGTGTTTTTAATACTAAGAAATCACTTAGATTCTGAGAGCTTTTTTATAGAAAAAAGTTGTCAGAAGCTGAAGGTTTTGCTATAGCAAAAAAGCCTCAAGATCTGGGCGGTTTTTTCTGTAAGGAAAATTCCTCAATATCTAGAAAAAAAAAATCATCAAAATCTGAAGGTCTTCTGTATGAAAAAACGCCTCCGAATCTGAGGATTTTTCTGTACGAAAAAGTCATCAGAATCTGTAAGTTTCTCTATAGAAAGTTTATTTATAGGTATAATTAGAGCCTTTTCTTTAGGAAAAACTTCTTGCAATTTGAAAGGTTTTCTATATAAAAAAAATTCTTCCTTTAAGGTTTTTTGTAGGAAAAAGTCCTCAGAATCTAAAGCATTTTCTATAAGAAAGTCGAGGGTTTTTCTTTAAGAAAAACTACTCAAATGTTGGGGGTTTTTCTGTAAGAAAAAGTAGTCAAAATATAGGAAGAAGTCCTAAGGATCTCAAAGATTTCTGTATGAAAAAAAATCTTCATAATCTAAGGGTTTTTCTATAGAAAAAGTCCTCAAAATCTAAAGGTGAAGATTTTTCTAAAAAAAACAAGTAAAAAAGGGCTAAATTCGGCTGTGCCGAATCTTTGAATACCCTCCACCAATATCCTAAAAAGATTTTCTCTTCTGTTTTTGATACAAATAATATAAAAAAACTTTTGAAGTAAAATTATGCAGGAAAAAAATTTTATGAGGTGAAAAACTTTTTTAGATGTGAAAAGAACTTTTTTTGTTGGAATAAAATTTTAGTGGTTAAAAAATGTTTGAGGTGAATACAAAATATTTACTGCTAAGCGACTGGTGAAAAAATATAAGAAAATATGTGATGTACCAGTCGCTACTATGAAATTGTACTAAATTTGTATGGGCAATTTAGAGGCACCTTTACATTTTCACTAGTTTTTTTAAACATGGACTGCACAAAAAAACATTTTAAAGCATATTTTTTGTCAAATACTCAATTTTGCTCCGGCTGATGGGGACTAGCTCTGCAGCTGAATATGCCTGATGGAGAGAATGTACTTTCTGATGCGCCACGTATTGATAAATAGTTGCAACGAATGTTCTTTCTTTAAAAAATTGAAGTGTGTTTGTCTAAAAGAGAGAATACAGCAAACAAATTAATTTATTGAAGAAAGAACATGAGTTGTAACTATTTGTCAATAGATGGCCCATCAGAAGGTGCAATCTCCATTATGCATATTTTGCTGCAGAGCTAGTCTCCATTAGCCATATTGTGCTACAATATGCAGTAGAGTATTATTGATTTTCTATTTTCTTTCTTCGTAACATTAATTAATATTTGTCAAAAACTAGGAAAAATATATGTTTTATGTGCATATTATACCTTAATTTTTAAAATCAATATTCATTTAGATGTTTAAGAGCACAATATCGCACTTTATTCATCTGTATTTTTTTATAAAATAAAAAATTAACATAAATATATATTTGGCAATCCCTCAATTCTCAAAAATACAAATGGAATAAAAAAAATACTATTTTCCTCTATGAAAATTTCTTTTTTGACATAAAAATGTGAAACAAATGCTTTTATTACGTCAAACATTTGAAAAATTGACTTTAAAATTATGTAATAAGTCTACTAGCAACATCTGAATGCATTATAATTTAAAGTATGTAGTTAATTTAATATTTTTGGTAAATAAATTAACTGATAGCCTAATCTAAGGCTATATCGCCATGGGACAGGATATAGTTTTAATGTGAATCTGCGCCACCTATTCAAAAGTAGCGACACTAAAGCAATTATGTATTTTGCTCTTTCTTTATATATAAATTTCTTTGGACGTAGCCATGGGACAGGGTATTGTTTTAGTTAATTCAGCGCCACCTATTCAAAAGTAGCGGCACTAAAGCAATTATGTATTTTGCTCTTTCTTTAGATATAAATGTCTTTGGTTACAAAAACAAAAAATACATTTTATGGAATGGGAAGGAAAACCAACAAAGCTTAAAGAAAAACCGAATCTGGTTTATCTCCTATAGTAGCCAAAGAATTGGAGATATTTAAACGGAAAATCCTAAGAAAATGCATCGGAAAAAATTATGAAAATTTCATAAAACTATTTTCAAATAGTTACGTCTATGAAAATGCCGATGTTCTCAGTCGTTGCAAGCCAGATTTGTTGAGAAACTTGCGCTACACGATAATATGCTTGTCAGACACCATCTGGGCTGGATCTACATATCTTTCTCCTGTCGGTATACTTAATGGACGTATTAACGACGATCCAGCTCCTCTGGACCTTACCCCATTCTATATGAGCCCAGCCTCCGGCAATCATAAGGGCTGAAGATGATATACATACGTATATACTAAATTTTGCATGAACTGATTTATAAATAAGTTTTGCCAATTTATGTATAGAACTTTTGTTATTTAGTTTAAGTAATGTTATTTATTTAGTTTTAGTAACGTTATTTACAGAGGTCTGCTCTGTTAGCGACTTTAACATTGTTGCTTTTAACGTTAACTTAGTTATTAAGAGTAACACACATATAGCTCTAAAATGTTATTATTCTCATAGTATGTAAGACAGTAAATGTAAGCGAACAAGAAGAAGACTTAATAACATTTTTACTTACTTAACCGAAAACAAAAATAGATACATAAAAATTGTACAAATTTGTATGGAAAATGTAGAGGTACCTTCACATTTTCACTCATTACTTTTGAAACGCTTGACCGATTTTGCTCATTTTTAATACCAAACTGCTCGGGAGGATGTTCAATAATCTGGCACCCCCGCTTGCGTCTTCGCGTCGTGATCGCCATTGCAACAGATAGACAGACAGACGGACGGACAGACAGACGGACATCGCTAAATCGACTTAAAATTGCATAAGGATCACGAATATATATACTTTATGGGGTCTTAAACCTATATTTCGACATATTACAAACGGAATGACAAACTGATATATACCCTCACCATATATGGTGGAGGGTAAAAAAAAGGTTTTATATAGAAGAAAGTCTTTAGAATTTGTTGGAGTTTCTAAAGAAGAAAGTCCTCAGGATTTTAGGTATTTTCCTATAGGAAAAAGTCGGGGGTTTTCTTTTAGGAAAACCCACTCAAAAGTTGGGGGTTTTCTATAGGAAGAAGTCCTAACGATCTGGTGCGTTTCTGGAGGAAAAAATCTTCATAAATTTAAGGGTTTTTCTATAGGAAAAAGTCCTTAAGATTTTTCTATAGAAAAAAGTCTTTAAATTAGAAGTCATTTAATTAGAAAGTCTTGGGAATTGGAGGGAGTTTCTAAGCAAAATATTCTCAGAATATGAAGGATTTTATACAGGAAGAAATCCTTAGACTCTGAAGCATTTTCTATACGAAAAAGTCGAGGGTTTTTTTTAGGAAAAACTACGAAAAATTTAAGGGGTTTTCTACAAGGAAAAGTCGTCAAAATATAAGGTATTTCTATAGGGAGAAGTCCCTATAGAAGTCTCTAAAGAAGAAAAAATCTTCATAATCTAAGGGGTATTCTATAGGAAAAAGTCCTCAAAAACTAAAGGTAAAGATCTTTTTATATAAAAAAGGTTTAATTTAGAAGGTTTTCTATAGTAGAAAGTCTTGAAAATTTGCGGGAGTTTCTAGAGCAAAAAGTTCTCAAGATATGAAGGGGTTTCGATAAAAAAAAGTCCTTAGATTCTGAAGCATATTCTATAAGAAAAAGTCAAGGATTTTCCCTTAGGAAAAACTACTCAAAAGCTGGAGTTTTTTTTATAAGAAAAAGTCGTCAAAATATAAGTGTTATCTAAAGGAAGAAGTCCTAAGCATCTGAAGGTTTTCTGTAAATATTCATAATTTAAGGGTTTTTCTATACGAAATAGTCCTTAAAATCTGAATTTGAAGATTTTTCTGTAAAAAATAATCAGAAAGTCTTCTTTAAAAGAAAATCTTGAGAATTTGAGAGAGTTTGTTAAGAAAAAAGTCCTCAGCATTTGAAGGGTTTTCTATAGGAAAAACTCCTCAAAATCTTAAGGTTTCTATACAGTATATCCCTAAAATCCAACAGGTTATTTATGGAAAAAAGTCCTCAGATTTCGAAAGGTTTTCTATAAGAAAAAGTCCTCATTATTTGGCTGTT